>SNQJ01S0043446.1:9244-34706 GCA_010110895.2 Picea sitchensis | reverse complement strand
TGTTTCTGGGACCCATTCACCATGTACACCCTAGTAGTGTTTAGGGAGGGTGTTGGAAATATTACACACTCACCTAGAATTATTTTCCTAAGTTTGATAGTCCATTGTTGAGAACGTTTCCTTAGATGAGAATATTCTCTATAGAGAATATTCCTACAAAATAGGGTGCTCCTCTTCATTTAAGAATCAGTTACACTTAGTTAGACTTAGTTAGACTAGTGAAAGTCACTCATGCATGGCAACCTTGTTTTTATCACCAACAATTTCATGTGTTTCTCTCACCTCCACATGTGTTCCTCAATTAACTAATGGTTGCATGAATCAATTAACTACGACTAGGTGGCAGTTCACTCCAATATCTATCAACAAGTGTTTATATATCTCTAGATCACTACTATGGTGCATTAGTTAATAATGCAACCTATATCTATTGTAAATTATTCACTCTTTGAGTTTGGAATACAGATAATAGAAATTATTTCATTATTTTCTTCAATTTTTGTCTTCTCTCTTCATCCACCATTGAAAGCTATGTATGTTTCATTATTGGCCAGATCTTCTTTGTAGGTATCTTAGAAAATATACAACACCTTGTATCAACAACTTGTGGGGAGTATTCGGTATCTCACCCACACCTAACCATATCTAGCATATGCAGTAGGGGTAGTCTCCAGGTACATGCATGAGTTGCATGAGTTACACTGAAAGGATTCCAAGTGCATCCCAAGATACATTTAGGACACCATAAGTTATGGGATCCACTATGTAGTAGGTTGCAAGTTGGATCTCATATGATTCATTGATTTTGACTGGGATGGTGATGGTACTGATCGCAAGTCCACATCTAGACACACTCTCAGATTGGGTTTAGGGTCTATCTGTTGTTCGAGCAAGAAGTAGTTCACTATTTCTGTATCTTCATCTAAGACCGAGTACAAAGGGGTAGTTAGCATTACCATCCAATAATTGTGGCTACATAACTTCCTTACAGAGTTGGGCATCCATTTCCACAGACCAACTGTCATTTGGTGTGATAACCAGAGTACTCTCAAGTTTTGTAGAGACCCAGTGCAACAGTAGCGGACAAAGCATATTGAGATCCATATGCACTACATCAGAGATATAGTACACAAGAGGATCGTCGACCTGCAGTTATTTCCTTCCTCTAAACATACTGATGAAAATTCACCAAGACCTTTACTGAGCAAAAGTTTCACTCTCTACACAATCGTCTTGGAGTGAAGAACATAGTTTCCTAGAAACTGTCTTTCTTTTCTTTTGATACATTGTATTTTGAAGGGGGGGGGTTTCCCATGAGGTTTTCCCTCTTTCCTCACTTTATTTCAGTGTTCATTAGTTGCATTGTTCATGGGTGCCTAACATGGCCTTTGTTGTCGAGACCCATTCATTATGTATACTCCCTAGAAGTGTTCAGGGGGGTGTTGGAGATATTACACACACCTAGGATTTTCATTTAATTTGCTTTTCCTATGATTATTTGGCTATGCTAAGGGTCCCTTAGTATGATATATTATCCCCTCATTGAGAATATTCTCCCCTAGACAAGGGTGCCACATACCCTCTAGTATACTCTCAGTTACCATTTAGTTAGACTAGTTGAGTGACGTGTTGCATGTCAACTTTGGTTTTATCACCAAGTGTTGCATGTTAACCTCGGGATCATCACTAGTAATGCGCACTTTCATTGGGATCATAACTAGCAAGGAACATTCCACATGTGTGAGTTATATTCTCCTCATTTCACTTTGGTTTGACTAGTTAACTGACGATCGCATGGCCAATTAACTAGAACTAGGAAGAAGTTGACTCCAGTGACTTCCAGTGTATGTCATATCTCTCTAGAACACTCCCAATGTGCAATGGTTGACCACGATGATGATTTAGTTGTGTGATACAAAGTATATCACTTTTATTGTATCATTTGTTCTCATTCGGTTCATATAAATTCTTTCATTCTTTCCTCGATTTTTGTCTTCTCTTAACACCATTTGCAAGTTGTGTACATTTTATTGTTAGCTAGATATTCTATGTAGGTATCTCAAAAAATCTACGAATTCGGGCTTCTACATTTGATGAGTAATCATGAAACTCGAAATATTTCCTCATTCCCAACAACCATGCTTCTTCATATTCTCCTTTCTTGTTCTCTCCATCAAATGACAGTGGCTTGATATTCCTCAGATCCCCTTGCAATATATCTAACCCATCTCTCCTCCTTTGATGTATGACATGAGAAATACTTGGGTTACTCTCTGACCTTGAATGTGCATATTCTCTTTGAGTCAAGTGCCCCAGATATTTATGATGTTGATGCTTGCTAGTATACCTTAGCCATATAGATCCTCCATGATCATCCCTTCTATCATGAGATCTAGATACTTCAACTTACCTTGCACTAGATTCTTATTTTTTTCCCGAATATTTGTTGACTTGCTTCTGCAACATATTCAATATTTGTAGTATCTCCTTCTGAGTTTTCACGATCTTTTCATTATCAACCCTGCAACATATCCCGTCTCTTATTCCATTAGATTATGCCTTTGCATTACCCATGTTGGCATACAGACCTATGATTTCTTCTTCATTGTTGTAAGACCCTTGAGCATCCTTCATATATCTAGTTCTCATATAAGAACTAAAGTCTGATTTCATGTATCTACAATTCTACAAGAATGTGCATGCAATAATTGTTGTTCGCACATGCATACTATAAAAAATTCCATTAATTAGAATACAAGTTATTATTCACATCAATTTATGAAGAACTCAATGCACCGAGTCAAAATATGATTCCTTAAACACATTCTTCTTCGAAGCAAATCTCCAATGATTGTTCTCATGCTTCATTCTAAGTTGTGAGTGAAAAGTTACAACTTTCACATGTTGCAATTTCCACTTTCTTACTGCTACATAATTAATTGATTACTTTTTAAAAAACTTTTAGTGCCCAATTAAAAAATTTGGGTGGACAAACTTCTTCTCCTCCTCAATACCTTTTTAGTGACTATTTGTTTTCCCGGATCTGAGCTCCGAGATGAAATTTATGATCCAGAGAAGTTTAGATTTTTTTTTCGCAATTTATCCATGTATGCCAAAGGTGTCTTCTTTCTCTTACTGCACATTTTTACATACCTAGATTCCAAATATGGCTCTCTTACTATATTTTATGGTTCATAATCTTTGCATATATTTTTTTGTGCATCCAACAGACTTTTGATCAAGGAGTTATGCCCTTTGGAAGTAAATTGGTGCCAAAATTTTACCTTAACTATTTCAGTTGTAACTTTCTCATATGATCTCTATTCTACGCCCATAGTAGCTTGTTGGATAACTCTCTCTGAGATCTTTTATTTAAGTTGTAGAGATAGAATGTACTTTCGGTACACTATGTTCTCATTGATTTTGATTGCCTAAAAACATCGTTTATGCCCTCAAAATCGCTTTGCAAGTTAATGACCGTCGAAAATCACAAAATTTCATATAAAATTGATTGTCTTACTATTATAAAAACCATTTAACATGCACTCTCAATCTCAAATTGAAATAAATATGAATTGTTGATCTGCTCTCCATCGAAGATCACATATTTATTTTTGTAAACCAAACTTTCCCACCGATCTCCCCAACGCCCAATCATCGACCATCAACCATCGAACATTTCTCTTTACAAACCAAATGTTGCCCACGAATATTTCCTATCCCTGACCATTGATGATCAAACAATAGTGAATTCCTTTGACGACCAACTTAGTTACAATTTATTTGAATCCCGACCATCATACGTTGACCATCTCTTGTATGATATAGGGAATATGCTAATGTGACATGACACATAGATGATGACATGTGTAGTGTTTCAGCCGGTTTTTTTTTGTTTTTCTCCTTACTTTATGGTTTGGGTAACTAATCAAACAATTTGCACACAACTTCTACCCACAATAAATATGCACATTTACGCTCTATTGATTATTTATAAATAAAATACCAAATGAAAAAAATCCAAATATATCTATTACATCAGACAATATGATAATAGAAAAACATGGGAAAACTCAACAAACAATGTATTAATGAATAATGAGGAACATGGTTGTATTTAGCAGGCCATCTTTACAAAATCCTTGAGATGAATGAGTCTATAAATGTGGACATGGTGCAACGTCCTTCCCTCATGAAATAGGAACAATATTACCAGCTTAACGAGAACTGTAACCTCAAAACAAGAAATCTAGCCCAAAAAACTCATATTTTTGCATAAAAAACATGAAAATCAACCCCAAATCAAAAAGTGGTGCTACCAATAGCACCAGTTTTTCAAACGGGGTCAAACTTACAACATTTTTCAAGCATGACCTTCAAAACTCATACAATAGCTTAGAAAAACCTTAAAATTAACACCTAAATAAAAAAGTGACGATAATTAAAGCAAAAAGTTTTTTCTAAACGTTAAAATTATGGCTCATTTCAACCTAATTGAAACTGTGGTTTTGACCATAGATCCCTATGCAAAAAAAGGAAACCCAAAATTGGATACAAAATGGTCACTTAAAAATTTATTTACTAACATTTTTTTTCTTCTTAAATTTACACTGAAAAATAAGCAAATAGAAAAGACAAAATCTTAGCAACTTTTTTTTTTTAAATGAAGCAAAAAACACATTCAAAAATATATATTCAAAACCCAAATTATATAAAATAAAATAAAAAACATTAAAAAAATGGTCAAAAAAAAAGTGAAAAAAAATTAAAATTTCCGAAAAAAAACAATAATCTAAAAATATATATACATATTTTAAAAAAATAATAACCAAAATAACCCTTGAAACTTAAAAAAATCAAAAACAAAAAAAGAATTAAAAATAAAAATAAAAACCAATAAAAAAATGAAATTAAAACATATATTTAAAAATAAAATAAAAGTGTATTATATGTGTGTGTGTGGTCCCTAGCAAAATGAAAGTCCAAATATATGTTTTGTTGTCTCCGGTTTACCACACACTAGATAAAGTTCATTCGTCAACTCCCTCTTAGCCAAATGGACCTTGGATGGTAGCCCCTGATAAATAACTAGCAGTGAAATGACCTGAAGCTTATATGACAAGTGAATGGGCCAAACAATATATAGTTTATATATAATATAAACTAAATATTATATATAGTTTATATTATATATAAATTATATAGTTTATATATAATATATATAAATTATATAGTTTATATTATATATAAATTATATATATTAGATATAATATAATAATCTATAATATAATATATGTTATTTATATATAATGGTTAAGAATATGTGTTTCTTCAGTGGGCCTAATGGTTAAGAATATGTGTTTTTTCCTAAGAGGTCACAAGTTCAAATCCAAAGGGGCGTAGGGTATGTATACCTTTGTAGACTTTACCAGTATAATTTATTTATTTTTGTTTTTTTCTTCTTAGTTTTTTAAGCTTTTCTTTATTTATTTTTAATATAAATTTGCTTTTAAATTTTTAAATTTTTAATTTTTTTTATTCATTTCAATTGTTTTCTTTCATTTGTTTTTTCAGTTTTTAATTTATAAAAATAAAATAAAATTATATTTATTTGTTAAATATTCAAAATAGTGTTATTTAATTACAATTATTTTTTATGTATTGAACTAAAGGTAAACAATTTGTTAAAATGATGTTTTCCACTATATTTTAAAAGTATGGAACTATAAATTAATTAAGGAGACACAATTATATGAAAAATCTTAATTTCAAAAAAGTAAATGGTAAAAAATATTTTTAAGATTGAAAGAAGTATGGAAAAATGACTACAAACACCATTGAAAAACAAATATTAAAAAAATTGAAAATAGATGAAAAAAAAAGCATTAAAAAAAATATTGTGGAAGTATTATGGATCAGAAAATTTAAAATATCAAAATACCACCTAAAAAGAGAGGGGGGTGCTACCGGTAGCACCATTTTTAAAAACGAGGTAAAAAATGTGACCCTTAAAAAAATGAGAACTCGACAAAGTTCTCGTTAAATTGGTAATATTGTTTAGGATTGAAATATAATTGTAGACAACAAATTGTTATAGCAAATTTTTCCTCACTCCATCCATCTTGCTTTGATGTCCTTCCATTTCCCTCTGCAAACTTAATTTCCCCTTTTTGTTCACTCCAGAGATAAAAATTCATATTTTTGTCCATACACGCAACCTACCAGATATACAACTCACGTATATGTGGGTTGCTCCACTACAACCCGCGTACACCGGGTTTGGTGCTAAAAAAATAAAAAAATATATCGAGTTTCCATGCCATGTCATGTGATCCATGATCCTTGACCTTCCATATATTGGAAATGATCTGACTCCACCCTTGAATTCCATGTGAAGGATATAAATTGAGCCATATCCAAGCCTTGAGGAGGATTCAACACATTAAGAGAAAATATACTCTAGAGAAATTTCACTTCATATTGAGTCTGCATCCCTTTGTCCTTAAAATTATGAACTTCTTGTGTTCATCCCCCAAGCTCTTATTACCTTGTGATGGAGAACCTCATTGAATCCTACTTATGAGCTTGCCTTTGTGGAGGATTGAAGTGGTGGAGGTGCCAGAATCAGTTATAAGGACCCTCGTAGGCTTCACAGTGGAGTCGGTCAGATCCCTCCGAAGAGGAAATCCTCCATAAATTATGTGTGTTGTACGACCCTTATCTAAGTCAGGGTACTTGTAGAATAACCCCTACAAGTAACCTATGTGGCTACCTATGTCAACTAACTAGAGTCACCATGATATAACCAATGTGCAAGAGAGCAGTCGCAAGTCCGGTCCACCATATGGGTAGGGTAGCAAAGCTCGAAATCTAGAAAGCACCACCTCTTGTGGAGGTAAGGGCACTAGTGAGACTCCCAGATGAGAATAGAACCATTGAAATATCTCTGACACTAGGAAGGTATTACAGGGGTATCTCTGCAACCAACTTCGCGTGACCTCGTAATTAATTTCGGTGTGAGTGAAGCCTCCCGACGTCACTAATTACACAATGGGTTTCACCACTCCTTGGTCAGACACATACGTTTAATTTTATAGCCTTGGAGAAGTTTACTCACAAAATCCTATTCCAAGGCCCTAGGTCCTATACTTGTTTGTGTACCCTGAAAAATTAAATCGTTTCTAATCAATTTTAATTAATCAACGTTAATTTTAATGGCTTTTGCTTACTCAAGGGTGCGATTGTGAAATTGATGGTATTACAAATCAACATATATAAAAAGAAGCAAATGTAAAAACACCGCTAAGTACTAGTCTTAAATTTTAAATGAGATGGTATACTTCTAAATTTTATTTTCCAAAATGCAATCTCTACAATTTCAATGAAGTGCAGTCTTTCTTAATATGCCAAAATCAATGCAAAGTAACCAAAAGTGAAAATGCCATAAGTAAAAAATGCAATAAAGCAAATATTTTTGTATTTTCGATATAATGAAAAGAAATGTAAGGAATGAATAAAAACCTAATAGGGAGACCCTACTGTAAGCAAAGGAAGACAAGCTAAGAAGGATACCAAGAAGTGACTACCCAGACCAGTATGTAAGGACAACAAATGAGAAAAATGACAAGAAAATAATTTGCCCAAAAATTCAACAATAAACAAGTTTCCAATCACTCTTTGGACACTCAATAGTTAGAATGGGGACCCAAGAAGTCTCAGTAACCAGTAAAATTCACCCAACAAACACCAAACTCAACAAAAAGACTTCATAGATGATGTGCACGATTGTTTAGGGAAAATAAGCGTGTATAAGTGCCCTAAAGATGGACAACTCGTGTATGTATGTGACTATCAAGGGAAAACCCATGTATTCCAAAAAGACAGTGTCAGGGTAAGGGTTAGGCCAAGAAACTCCAATATAAGGCAAGATACATGCTGTCAAGCAACATGCGACACAAAAACTCAAGGAAACAGAGAGAAAATCAAGGAGAAAAACACCCAATACCCCAAAAAGGAGATTTCCCCAATGGAGTCACCAATTATGTTACGAGGAAAATTTATCTATGGCTAGGGGAAAACCACAATAGATGGAACAACACCCAGAAATTGACTCTAATCTCAAATATGCTATATAAAGGAAATCCTAACAAAAGAAGGCTAAGAGCCTACCTCGTCTGGACATTCGAAGAAGGCCACCGTTGAGCACATGAACCAAAGTTTTATAGATGCAACCTGTCCTCAACAACCAAGATACACAAGAATGTGGTATTGATATAGAATGTTAACATGAGCATTAGCATAATCCATTAGCACACATGAAAAATACACCCATGGAAAGTAATTTAAATATTTGCAAGATATCAATTCAACGAGAAAAGAGTATTTATATTAATGTAATCAACAGATGTACATAGGTGACAAACTTTTGTAATGACACATATCAGAACCAAGAAACTAAGTCCCTCTAGTTGGGCCTCCACCACTTCAATCCTCCACAAAGGCATGCTCACAAGTAGGATTCAATGAGGTTCTCCATCACAAGGTAGGAAGAGCTTGGGGATTGAATACAAGAAGTACGTACTTTTAAGGACAAAGGGATGCAAACTTAATATGAAGTGAAATTTCTCCAGAGTATCTTTGCTCTCAATGTGTTGAATCCTCCTCAAGGATTAGATATGGATAAATTTATAGCCTTCACATGGAATTGAAGGGTCGAGTCAAAGCGTTTCCAATATATGGAAATTCAAGGATCATGGATCACGTGACATGGTATGGAAACATGACATATTTTTTTAATTTTTGAGCACCAAATCTGATGTATGCGGGTTGTAGTGGAGAAACCTGCGTATACGTGAGTTGTATAACTGGTAGGTCACTTATATGGACAAAAATGTGATTTTTTTATCTTTGGAGTGAACAAAAATGGGAAATTAAGTCTGCAGAGGGAAATGGAAGGCCATCAAAGAAAGATGCATGGAGTGAGAAAAAATTTGCTATAACAGATGCCCCCATAATGTGTGAGGTCAGAGGAGTATCTGTGATGGCCTAAATACATTATAGTTCCCATAAGTGGAGTAATGAAGACGAAACTGGAAGTGCTAGTTACTCATGAAGATATTACAATTCACATTGACTTTGTATACACGGCTGCCAATTTGAATTACACTACAAATCCATGTGGATATATATCAAACAATTGTTCATGGCCATGGAGAGGTAATATAAAGTGGACATATGTCATAGGTTGTCATATTCATGAACAAGACACAGTGGAGTCTAGTTTCAAAATCAACTGAAGATGTCTATATACAATGGATCATAATTTGATCTTCTATGATTAATGAAGTCATGTAGGTACTAGTTAGATTAAAGACAACAATAGATACAGGGGCTGCTACTATAAGCTAAAGGTCTTCTACACTATCCGCCAAAGGTACAAGTCTACATTATGGGAATAGAGGAGTTGAAGTTGAACACAATGAGACTTTGTTTGATTACCGATCATTAAGGTATACCGTTAACAAATGTGGGACAACCCACCAATATTGAAAGCAGGTGTCAAGGCACCGAGTACACTTGATAAGTGTGAATAAGGGTGTTGAGGTTGAACGCTTGAAGAATCCATCGATCAAGAGACATTGAGGTATTCCCAACTGTCGATGGTGGGAGAAATTTCCACTAATGACTGCAAGCCTCTAGGTACTCATAAGAATCTAAATATCGATTCCAGAATAGATGGGCTGAAGTCGATGGAAGGAGACCCACTAAAAGGAGATAATTAAGGTATCTCTCATCATCTAGCACGAGGTACAAATCAATATATTGATAATTAATAGGAGCTTGGACGAATAGGATGTTCACGAACCAATGATCGTGTGTGTCTCTCGCATGCACCAAATGCAAGAAATACATGAAAGAGACCCTCTGAATAACAACCAATGAAGAAAACTACCGACAAAGGCAAGGAAACCACCAATAGGGCTAATGAAATCCAAGACACTTCATGAATCCCAATGTGTGAATAGATTTATTGTCGTCGAACACAAGGGAAACCCCCCAGTCAACGACTAATGAGGAAATTCCATCTTGATTGCTCGTCTGCGCATTGGTTATATCGTGGTGACTTTAGTTGATTGACATAGGTAGCCATGTAAGTTACTTGCAGGGGTTATTCTATAAGTACCCTGAGTCAGATAAGGGTCAAACAACACATAGACTTTATGGAGAATTTCCTCTCCAGAGGGATATGACCGATTGCGTTGTCAAGCCTATGAGGGTCCTTGTAACTGATTTTGACACCTCCACTCTATTGTTGCAGAGTCTCAAGTCCCTCTTGGGTGAAGCATACCTACTTCAGTTCGGGAGGTCCCTTTCAACCATCATATCATGTTTTTGTGCATTGGCCTTTAGCTTTATTTAGGAGTGTGATATTTGATTATTAGTTGGCCTTAGGATTTTGTATTGTGTCATGTGTTTTGACTGCTATGGTTGGTGGAGCCCCCGTGACTCCCTCAGTTAGCGCTACGTATGCCATGGTCTCTTCTCAGTCCATGGGGATGAATCCTTTTGTATTTTCAAGTGGTACGCCTAATCATAGTACTCATTAAATTCCTTGGGCCTCTAATCCTTTCTATTTTGGTATGTCAGACATGACTTCACACTTGTCATCCTCCATTTCGACATCTCATGTGAATCCTAGTTTTGGTTCTGGGGGCATGATTCCTCGTTATTCTCATTTTTTGTTTGGTGGGGGTCATATCCCTCAACCAAATCCTACAGTAAGAGGTTGGAATCCTCCTTCCTCTGGACCCAATCCTAGCTTCATTTTTCCAGGAGCAAGTGCTCAAATAGGCGGTCCTTCTACTTCTTATATTATGTCTATCATTCCTTCTTCCATGTTGTTGGTTCCTATGAACACTTTTCTCATGGTGAACCTCCCTCTGTCCTCTGGTGTTTCATTCGGGGGAGACAATTTTATAGTATGGGAAACCCCTTGCATAGAGTTCCTTCGTCCAGGGGAAACATATATCCTCACATGATTAATCCTTGTCATGTCACTTTCTCCTCGCAACCAACTTCCTTGGTGATGATGCCCTTACAACCTTTTATGAATCGGTTGGGAAGAGGATACTATCCTACTAGATAGGGCCATGGTGCATACCAGAAATCTGCTTGGCCCGTGATCTCTCAAAACCATTCTTTATCAGGACCATGGTCTCATATGCCGCAACCAACCACTGCAATTCATGCTGGAAGCACAAGTCCAGTCACTGTGAGTCATACTGGAATTAAGTCACCAACCTATGAAATTCATACTGGAGACCTGAAACCAACCTCTGCAAGTCATGTTAGAGGCTTGAAACCAACCTATATTTGTCATGTTGGAGACCTGTCACCATCCTCTGCAAGTCATGCTGGGGTTAAGAAACCAATCATTGAAATTCATGTTGGGGGAACAACTCTAGTCACTGCTAGTCACACTGGAAAAACATCACCAACCTCTGCAAGTCATGTTGGAGATGTGCTACTAGCCTATGCAAGTCATGATAGGAGCATGTCATCGACCACTGCAAGTCATGATGCAGGCATTGATATGATTGAGAAGCCTAAACGTATAGTACATAAGCCCAGGTTCCTTTGTATACTTTGCAAATGAGATCACCTAACTCATTTGTGCCATGTTATTACAATGGTATGAGAAGCGCGGTCCTTATCTAGTGGCCCTTCAGGTTCTAATTTGTCTTTGGTTTTCCAACTTTATGATCCTTATTTGGTTGATACAACGTTCGTGTCGATACAATCTTTGACCGACACCACTCCTATTTTGGGAAGTGATTTGTCTCTTGACCATGTTGTCTCGCATCCTATTCAACCAGCAATCATGTCGATGCAATATTCGGCCGACACCACTCTTGTTTTGGGGAGTGATGAATCTCTTGACCATGTTGTATCACATCATATTCAACCAACGGTTGAATAAGTGGTCATGACGATGCAATCTTCAGTCGATCCCACTCTTCTCTTGGAGAGTGAAAAGTCTAAGGAAGTGACATTTCTGATGCAATATCCGGCCAATCCCACTCTTCATTGAAGAGGACCGATGGAACAACTAAAAGATGATAGTTATAGTGGCAACTTCCCTTCAATAAATATTCTCCATAAATTTGAAAATTGGCTCCCCCTAAGTAATACAACCCAACTAAAAATAAAATCGGTTCCAACAGTAGAGGAATCAATCCCTTCCTTAGAAACTCAAACTTCCCTTTAAAGAGTTGACCATGCTCCCAAAAAATCATATACTTTGCAAACTAGAGGCACTCCCAACAGAAAGGATATACTCCACTGCTATAAATTATCCCACAGTAGAGATTTTGATCCCCCATGGAGAAATCTTAGCCTAGAAATAAGGAAATTCCCCAACACTATAGGTTTTAGTCTCTGCAAAGAAGCTCGTCCCCTTTCCTTCAAAAAATGGCATCCCTAAGCCAGACTCAACCACCACAATGAAGCTCGATCTCCTGCCCCTTAGAAACTCGACCCTGAATGGATGATTCATACCACACATACACAATCTTTGTTGTCAACAAGAAAAACTATTCCACAATGAGAAAATCTCATCCCCAAACTATAAAAATTCACAACCAAAGAGAAATATTCATCCATGTTGAAGTAAAATGAAGAAATATGTATGATCTCTTCTCCTAGTGGATGTGTCTCACCGCCGAAACCAATATCAGAAATTTCTCCTAGGGTTTCCATCCCAAGAGTTCCAAAATCCACAAAGAGCTATCTCAAATGAAAATTAGATATGGCAAGTCAAGAATGAGAGAGGGCACCCTTTTTTTCCCATTTTATTCTCCAGTTGACTCTTTTGCGACCATTTTAACTTTTAATCATTTTAAGTGACTTTTCATATTCTCAATAGTCAATTAGGCACATTTTTTACCATTTACACAATGTCCTTTTAAAATTAATTAATTCTCGTTTCGATAACATTAAATAAATAATTAATTCTCGTTCTGATAACATTAAATAAATAATTAATTCCATTTTTCATACTGACTATAGCCCGTGAAAATCACTTAAGCTATTTCGTCCATCTCCTAGATGAATCATTTGGAAAGGGACATTACAGCCCTCCCTTCTTGATATTTATTGTCCTCAAGCAATTGCAAATTTGAATGCTGTAATATCTGGTCACTCTCCCACATGGAATCCTCTGCTGGTAAATCCCTCCATATGATGAGGTACTCTCGGATCACCCTGTTTCTCAACCTTCTCTCCCTGACCTCCAATACCTCGTTAGGAAACAAAATGTGTTGTCCCTCCTCATATAAAGGAGGAAACTTTTCCAAAGTCGTGACTTGGAGTCCCAATTCCTTTTTGAGGCACAAAACATGAAATACATTGTGAATTTTGCTTCCCTTCGGTAACTCTAACTCATAAGCCACCTCACCAACTCTTTGAATCACCTTGTAAGGTCCATAAAAACATGGCTTTAGTTTCTCTGCTCCAATTTTCTTCAGGGAAGACTGCTTATATGGTTGTAGCCTCAAGAAAACCATGTTCCCCACTTTGAAAGTGCGCTTGACCCTATGCATATCTGCATATACCTTCTGTTGATTCTGGGCCATCTATAGATTGTCCTTGAGAGCTATGAGTGTTTGTTGGCCCTCCTAAATCCATTATGTAAGGTAGTTAGAGAGGTAGTAGTGGGGGCCTAGAGGGTCCATAGTGGGAATAGTGGATGCCATTCAATGTAAGGTGGACTAGGTCCACTATATTATTAAATAAGGCCCACTATTGTAGCTAGATATAATAAATTTAAAAGGACTTCTTAGAAGGTTCTACTTCTAGAATATTCCTCATCTAGAATGTTTTTAGATGATGGTAGCACTATATAAAGGGGTTCAAGCAATGTAAGGAGATGAACAGAAATATTGTGTTTGGAGCTGAAGCTCATTAGGAGGAAGCCCCCTCAAAGAAGCAAGTGAACAGGAGAGGATCCCTTCCATAATAGGATTCATTATACGGTGTTGCCCTACCTCAAGGGTTTTCTTATAATAAAGTTGTGGTTTTCTATATTGCTCTATGGATCTATTTTGTATTCAGTATTTGTGGTATTTCTGTAGGCAAGTATTTGGTTCTTGACACAATCCAAATGGCATGAATGTGTACCGGTAGGATCCCCATTCTGTAGCGAACGTGGTCTTGTATCTATCTTCATGTGTTATCTTGATCTAGTGGTATCCTGAGAATCCATCAGTGAATGAGTAAGATTCATGTCCTCCTACGTTCTTTAACACTTCATCAGTGAATGGTGTAGGGAATGGGTCATGTAGGCATGCATCGTTCAACTTCCTCAAGTCGACGCATATCTTGATCCCTCCTTGTTTCTTGTTCTGCACTACCATCGGGCTTATCCATTCTGATTCTTTGATCGGTTCTATGATTTCGGCTCCAAGAATCTTGTCGATCTCAGCTTTGACTTTCTGCTTATATATCAGATTCAATATGTATGGTCGTTGTCTGATCGATCTCGCTTCGGGTCTAAGTGGTATCTTCATTTCTCCTAGCTCTCCTAATATACCCTTCATCTCTATAAATGTTGTGGGAAACAAGTCATTGTATTCGCGCAATAAATCTGTTATGCTTTCTACCATTTGTTCATCCCAGTAATCTCCAATGTTGGCCATATTGGGATGCTCAGTTGTCCCAATGTTGACTTTCTTTACCTTGATCAGCGAGGCAATAACTTCTGATTCGATAGGTGGTCCTTCCATTTCTCTTTCGCCTTCTGCTTCTTCGATCTGAAGAACATTGTCCGGTGTAAAGCGACCCATATTTAATACAGACACCAATTCGTCACTCCCTTTATCCTTAAGCTTGCAACCTACTATCCTTTGTAGATCTTGATTATAAAAAAAATCCATATAACGTGCCATGGAATCATGAAACATATACAAGAACGTTTCCTTTTAAGGAGCTAAGACAGAAAAGCATGCTTCCTTCACAAGTGTTTTCTTCTCTTGCTTCATTTCTTCTATCTTGGGAATATTTTCGGATGGAATGACAACAATAGGTGTGTCTACTCTTCCATACATATCAACTAAAACATTCATCCATTCTCGAACATCTTCAAATATGACATCCATATCATGTGCATCATCCTTTTCATTATCTTTTTGTATTTCTGATTGAGAAATGGCAAACATTGTTTTGTTGCTTTCTTGAAACTCTATGTCATGCGTTTTTTCACCGCTTGGAGTCTCCATAGTTGTAGTTTCATAATCCTCATCCATGTATAGGCCACTTATAAATTGGACCACCACATCATTTTCAGGGGAAGAAAGACAACTTTGAAACACTTTGTCTTGTTGGAAATATTGTTGAATATCTATGTTATTTTCAGGAGAAGGAAAATAACCTTTAACAACAATTTCTTGATTAGCTTCTTCTTCTTTTTTAATTTGGTGGTTAAGCACATGTTGCAACTCCGAATTGGAATATACTTTCAAGTAATCATCTACATGATCATTCAATGCATGTGACTATTGTTGGTCTTCCTTAATGATAACAATTTCCTCATGTAAAACAGTGTCACTATCAATGCAATCAGACTTCCATGTTTCTTCTGTTATATCATGATTTTCTTTCAAACATTCAAAGGAAGATAGTTTTCATTTGTAAGTCCACTTCTTTCTTCATATTCAACATTATGTCTAGAGGCTTTCTGATTTGAAACATTATAAACAGTTTGCTTCAGCAAATTTAAAGAAGTGAAACATAATGGTAAGTTTTTTTACCTGATTCAAAACCTCCTTCATTTTCTTCACTGTTGTCAATTTCTTTGGATTTCCGAACACACTCATTTTCAGATTTATCTTCGACCAATGGCTACAATTTTGACCTGACAAGATCTTCTACATAACAAGCAACAGGGTCATCAGACATATGAGGAGATTGTTAAAATATATTGTCAATTTGCTCTAGTGAATTATTGTGATTTGGCATTAACACACATTCCTTTGCTTCAATGATGATTTTAGGATTTTCTTTCAACAATTTGAATGAAGAAAAGCATAAAGGCAGTTGATTCAGTACTTTCTTCTTTGTAATTGTGATATGTAGGTTGATTGCTCTCATTATATTGTTGAAAAGGAACATTTTATGATAGAGAACATGTAGTTGGTTGTTCTATGGAGTCAACATCATAATCACCATCATATTCATCATATATAGGCAAATATGCAACATATGCAATGTCATCTAACAAGAACCAACTTGGAACATCAGCATGTTCTTCAACAAATTGATTTGCAAACTCATCTTCTTGACTATCTACAAATGAATACATAAAACAATCAGCCCCCTTTCTTATTGTGGGATGGATCAGAAGCTAAATCAACACCTCCTCTTTCAACAAGTGGAATATAATATTTTGCAAAATTATGAGCTTTGAAAACTTCAAGAGAAGCTATGATATTATTGACTCGATGTTCAAGATTCAAATCCACCCTTTCTTTTTCATATTCACTTTCATATTCTTGAATATCCAGCCCCTTGTTTTGGATCTGTTTACATGCTTGGATGTTGTGTTGAATGTCCTGAGCATCATTAAACATGTGTTGTAAGGACTTAGGTATTCTTTCCATCAGGAGGAAAGACAAATCTAGATGAAGAGTAGTTTCATAATGGAGCATGGAAGCAGCTTCAGTAGGTTGAATTTCTTTGGACAAATTGTAATAGATACTGGAAAACCTTCTACTTAATATAGAAATAGTTTCATTGCTCTGCTTTTTTAAGACATAGAACCCTATAAGCTATAGGTCCAAAGTTTTCTTCCTACCCAAAAACTTTAAAAAGACATCCTTCAATTCCTCCCATGAGCTAATTGTCTCTCTCTGCAAATGTTTAAACCGGTCTTTGGTGTCTCCTTTCAAGGATTGAGAAAAGGCCCTCATATAAACATCATCATGGTTAATCTCAAACAAATCTATAAAATTCTCAAATCCTTGGATGTGTTTTTCAGCTGAGATGGTATTAGGTTCCCCATCGAACATAGGTAGGTACTCATGGTGTTTTGGAGGAAAATCATGAAGGATGTGGGGTAACTTTAAAAGTTTGTATATATGCTGAGTCTTGGAGGGTGTTGGATCAAGTGCAGGAGATGAAATATCAACCCTGGTTTCATGAGGCTCATCAACTTGGTTATGGTCATCACATGGCCCAGATGGAAATTTTTTATCAAAATCAGTGATACAGTGAGGATATGCATGTACAACTTTAAGAGGAGGATATACAATTGCAAGATTCTCATGATCATATTTAGAATGCAACAGGTAAAGAAAAATTTGTTTGACATGTTCAAGGAAGGACCAGAGGCAACTTATAACAAACAATAAAATGCCTTGGAAAAAATCCAAATTTAAGTACTTGTTTTCTTCCATAATGTCTTTTCATACCTCTGTCAAGGGATCTCATTTTCCAGTGGAGTCTCTGAATTACATTTGAAGCTTGAGTGGAGTCACCAATAATGTTTTGGAAGCTGGATTATGCATGGAGAGTGGAGTCGTCATTGAAGATTTGAATTTCTAGATTCTTCTACCAGTGGAATCACCTTCAAACTGATTTTCTGATGTGTGGAGTCACCAGAGTAGGAATACAGCCAATATGTGCCCAAGTGTTTGTTGCTCTCAGACCTTAGAACTCAACCATGTCGTACTTTCCCAAGGAATATTTTTCAATTTCGTCCCCAGCAACGGCGCCAGAATGTTAGCACTCTGTAAATTTTGTCCTGTTGAATAGACAAACGACAGAGGTAATTTTTTCAACCAGCTTTAGAGCTAAGCACTAGCCTACTCAACTCAGAGAGGGATCTCTCATGTCACTTGATTTTTCTTTGGTTGGCTAGATTTGGTTTTTTTTTTATTCTTCACCAAGGAATCACCTTCAAACTCCATTTTCCATGTAGTGGAGTCACCGTAGTAGGGAATACGTACCCAATATGTACCAAGTGTTCGGCCGCTTCCTACGTGACCTTAGAACTCAACCATGTTGTACTTTCCCAAGGAATATTTTTCAATTTCGTCCATGAACGCTTTGTATCGTTACACTCAGAAATTTTGTCCCGCTGAATGGGACAAACCATAGAGGTAATTTTTTCAACCAAATTAAAGCTAAGCACTAGTCTACCAACTCGTAGTGGACTTCATGTCACTCTGATTTTTCTCTTTGGTCAGATAGATTTGGCTTTTTTTTGTTGTTGAAGAAATGGGGTGAAATTTGGGCTATGGACGTAAATGAATAAAACAACATGTGTCAATAGAACCATCTGTAGGAGAAAGGCTACGGAGGCAAAGGAGTCTGATTTTCAAATTGAAATTTGTACGGAAAAGAAGAAAAGAAAATACATAACTACTTCTGTGAAAGCATATTAAAATGAATTTTTAAATAGTTGAGAAGAGAAATCAAATGAATTTAAGATGCTAATTCTAGAGCATATTTAGACAAATTCCATAACTTTAGCTCTCGAATTTAAAAGAGGAACCTGCAAATGGAATTTTAAAGAGACGAGAAACACACACTATGAAAGAAGACAGAACTTGTATCACAACCAATTAGAATCTTTCATAAATAGTTCAAAATCGCTTATGCATCATATATCTGGCTTTAGCTCCACGATTTTACAAAGTCTACCTGCAACAAGGGCAGGCCCCCTCTTCCCTCTTGTTTCCTTTATCCTTGGAATGATATATATAGAAAAATTTTACATGCTGATTCAAAATGACTAACTTCCCATAGTCTAAATCCATGTAGGATCATACCAAAAAAAGGAGTAACGATAAAACTAATCTCCCACTTTGCTGTGGAGTGAGTAAATGGTCCGACATTATCTCAGGCTTTTCATCAGATGCCATATGTCCAAAATTTTCTAAGACGTACTCATTTCAACCTAAGAACTTATTCCAGCCTAGAGATTTCTTATTTCAGGGTGTTCAACCAGGCTGGTTGATTTTCCCCAACGCTTTTGACCGCCTCAGCTCTGATTCATGTCTTATGTCGCTTGCTCTTCTTCCTCTTTATTGCTCGTTTGTAGCACCCATCCATGTGTCCATTGATGATTAAATACCTCATAACAGGGTTTAATCTGACCACTAATTTTGGTTCAGTCGTTGTGGTCGCAGATGGAATTTGTCATAAGATTCCGTGATCGACTTATCTTTCTTACTCATCGATGGATTTTCCATGTTAGTTGAAACTCGCTTCACCGATGTTGTTTGATCTACTTTGGTAAAACACAATTTTCGGCCTTCCTCGATTCGTTAATTACTGCTCAGAATGAAATGTTGATCTCAAAATGATGAATTTATCTATATTTTTAGGACGATTATCGAGTGTTTAATCATATACCGTTGATCTACGTAAGAATTGTTCAAATTATAGCATACTCAATTCTCGTTTTACCAAATGATTAGCCTCTGATCGGCCCTTCCAAGGCTTACCCAACGCTGTAATTCCATTATAAAGTATTTGAGAAATGGTACTGATGTGACTGAATAAGTCATCAACTCTCTCCTTTTTGTACACAATATGTGGGAATGACACATATCGAATGATTTTTCGACATGTGACATCGGGGGTTGTAGAAAGTGGTTTTAGGTAGACCACTTTTCACCCTGAAGCTGTGCTTCGAGGGCTTCACGCATCCACCAATGAAACCATGATAGTTTTCCCCATAACGCTTCACATAATTAAACTTTTTGTGAAGCATACGCACCCAATATGGGTCTTGACCTGATCTGGGTTGCTTTTGAAATGTACCTACCGCAAGGCCTTCCTTTGCGCCTCCGCCTATATTTGTCCACTGCTTTCCATATGTGACCCGTCCTCCTGCACCCACTATGTCTCTACACCCATTTAGTCCTCCTCTAAATCTAAAACTCATATTTCATGTATAATTGTTATGATGATAACATAGGTTCCTATTAGGGATGTTATCCTCACTATTGGGTAGCAAAGAACTGTAGACCTGATGCCTTCTTCATTGGGATTCTTTCAAGACATGTTCGTGTACCCTATTACGTCTTGGAGACTGAGCGTCAATTTTAAAACCGAACTTTGCACAATACTCTCAACTTAAGCAAAAAGTACCACCAGAATCTAACTTTACATACTGCTGGAAATTAAAAAAGAATGTTTGACCAACAAGCTTATTCGGTGATTCTACCCACCCTAACCGCTAAAAACTAACCCAAGAAAAATCAAGTGAAGTCATAATGCCAATGCAACCATGTCAACAATTTATCCACTGTGTGTTTTCTTTGTACTTGCTTGTCCCGAAGCTTTTTTGTTGATAATCCCATTAAAAATTCACCCATAAATCCAAATCTCAAGAAATCAAAATTATTTGGATTGTTTACCGCCTCCAACAAACCTAAATGGGTCTTCTAAAACATGCACAAAAACAAAATCATGTTTCACCATTCCACCTGCAGAGATTCTTGTTTTCATACATTTAACCCGCTTTATTTCATCAAACCCATGTTTTCTGAGAATTCTAGAAGTAATAGTTTCTTGAACATAAGACAACCATGGTTGAAGAACATTGTCTAGTGTAGCAACCCATATTTAATACGCATTAATTAATTCATCACCCTTTATCCCACATTGCAACCCAATTATCCTTTGTAGATCTTGATTATAAAAAAAATTCCATATAACATGCCATGAATCATGAAACATATACAAGAACATTTCCTTTTTAGGAGCTAAGACATAAAAACATGCTTCCTTCACAAGTGTTTTCATACTGGCTTTCATTTCTTCAATCTTGGGAATATTTTCGGATGGAATAACAAAAATAGGTGTGTCTACTCTTCTATACATATCAACTAAAACATTCATTCATTCTCAAACATCTTCAAATATGACAACCATATCATGTGCAACATCCTTTTCATTATCTTTATGTACTTCTGATTGAGAAATGGCGTACATTGTTTTGTTTCTTTATTGAAACTCTATGTCATGTGTTTTTGTTGTCGGAGTCTCCATAATAGCTGCATCCCTTATCCATGTCTAAGCCACTTATAATTTGAACGACCACATTATTCATAGGGGAATAATGACAACTTTGAAACACTTTGTCTTGTCGAAAATATTGTTGAATATCTATGTTATTTTGAGGACAAGGAAAATAACCTTTAATAAGAATTTCTTGATCAGCTTCTTCTTCTTTTTCAATCTGGTGGTTGCTAATAATGTTGTAACCACCTCAATATCCCTTTCAAGTAATCGCCATATGATCATTCAATGCATGTGAATGTTGTTGGTCTTCCATACTGATAACAATTTCCTCATGTAAAAAAGTTCCATTGTGAATGAAATCAAACTTGCCATGTTCCTCTGTTATCTCATGATATAATTTCAACAATCCAAAGGAAGAAAAACACAATTGGAGATAGTTTTCATTTGTAAGTCCACTACTTTATTCATATTCAACATTATGCCCTGAGGCTTTCAGATTTGAAACATTATAAACATTTGTTTCAAAGCAAATTTAAAGAAGTGAAACATAATGGAAAGGTTCTTTCACCGATCTAAACCTCTTTCTATTTTCTTCATTGTTGTCAATTCCTTTGGACTGCCGAACACACTCATTTTCAGATTAATTCTACCAATGGTTGCAATTTTGAACTGACAAGATAATATACATAACAAGCAACAGGGTCATCGAACACATGAGAAGATTGCTGCAATATCTTGTCAATTTGCTACAGTGAATTGAAGCAGGATTTGCATTAACACATCTATTTGTTTTAATGATGATTTTAGGATTTTCTTTCAACAATTTGAATGAAGAAAGCATATAGGTAAAGAATTCCCTGATCTTAAAATTTCTTTGTAACCTGATATGTAGGTTGATCGCCCATTATACTGCTGAAAAGGAGCATTTTCTCTATCAGAAAATGTATTTGTTCTAGGTATTCACCATCATAATCACCATCATATTCATCATATAGCAAAATAAGTGACATATGCAATGTCATCTAACAAGAACCAACTTGGAACATCAATATGTTCTTCAAAAACCGACGGTAAATTCATATTCTTGACTGCCTACAAATGAATACATAAACAATCAGTCCTTATCGTGGGATGGATCAAGCTAAATCAACCTCCCTCTTTCAACAAGTGGAATATATTTTTTTGCAAAATTATGAGCATTGAAAACTCCAAGAGAAGCTATGATATTATTGACTCGATGTTCAAGATTTCAATCAACCCTTTCTTGTTCATATTCACTTTAATATTCTTGAATATCCAACCCCCTCGTTTTGGATTTGTTTGTACTGATGTTGTGTTGAATTTCCTAAGCATAATTAAACATTTGTTGTAAGGAATTAGGTCTTGTTTCCATCAGGGGGAAAGAAAAATTTGGATGAAGTGTAGTTGTATAATGGAGCATGGCAACAATGTCATTGGGTTGAATTTCTTTGGACAAATTGTAACAGATACCTGAAAACCTTCTATCAATATAGAATGGCTCATTGCTCTTATTTTAAAAGAACCCTATAAGTCAGATCCAAAGATATTTTTCCTGCCTTCAAAACTTTTAAAAAGATATCCTTTCAATTCCTCTCCCATGAGCTAATTGTTTCTGGATGAAAATGTTTAAACCAATCTTTGGTTTTTCCTTTCAAGGATTGAGAGAAGGCCCTCATACAAACATCATCATGTTAAATCTCAAACAAAAACCTATAAAATGCTCAAATCATTGGATGTGTTTTTCAGTTGAGATGGTTACAGGCTCCTCGTCGAACATAGGTAGGTACTCATATTGTTTTGGAGGAAAATCATGAAGGATGTGGTAACTTTAAGGGTCAGATCTATGCTGAGTCTTGGAGGGTGTTGGATCAAGTGTAGGAGATGAAATATCAACACTGGTTTCATGAGGCTCATTAACTTTGTTATGGTCATCACATGGCCCAAATAGAATTTTTTTATCAAAACTGCTGATACATTGAGGATATGCATGTACAACTTAAGAGGAGGATATACAATCGCAAGATTCTCATGATCATCATTAGAATGCACCAGGTAAAGAAAAATTTATTTGACATGTTCAAGGAAGGACCGTAGGTAACTTATAACAAACAATAAAATGTCTTGAAACCCCACCATAATTTGTTTCTCCATAATGTATTTCATACCTCTGTGAAGGGATCTCATTTCTCAGTGGAGTCTTTGAATTATGTTTGAAACTTGAGAGGAGTCACCAATAATGTTTTGAAGTCGGATTATGCATTGAGAATGGAGTCACCATTGAAGATTTGAATTTCTATATTCTTCTACCAGTGGAATCACCTTCAAACTGATTTTCTCATGTGTGGAGTCACCAGAGTAAGAATACAACCAATATGTGCCCATGTGTCTGTTTCTCTCATACCTTAGAACTAAACCATGTCAGATCTCTTTCACTCGAAGATTTTTCAATTCTCAGTCCTACAACAAATAGCTTAGAATGTTAGCACTCCTCAGAATTTTGACCCGGTTGAATGTATTAAAATGATAGAGGTAACTATTTCAACCAGCCTTAGAGCTGAGGCACTAGCCTACCAACTCAGATATGGCTCTCATGTCACTCTGTTTTCTTGGAAATCATTGTCTTTGATTTGTTTTTTTGGAGGGGCTATAAATTTGTTGAAGAAATGGGGTGACATTCGCCATGGAGCTCTAATGAATAAAACAAAGTATGTGTCATTAGAATTATCTAGAGGAGAAAGGCTAACTGAGGCAATGAGTCTGGGTTGTCAAATTGAAATTTGCATGGCAAAAAGAAGAAAATAAAAACACATAACTCATTTCAGAGCATATTAAAATGAATTATGAAATAGTTGAGAAGAGAGTCACATGAATTTAAATTGCTAAGTCTAGAGTATCATCATATTTAATTCCATTCTTTAACTCTCCAATTTAAAAGAGGAAATTGTAAATGAAATTTTAAAGACACAGGAAACACACATATGAAAGAAGACAGAACTCATATCATAACCAATTAGAATCTTTTCATACACAGTCAAAAATCTGTCTCCGTGATCATCAATTCCGGCTTTAGCTCCATGATTTTACAAAGTATTCCTACCAAGATGGCATGCCCCTCTTTTCTACATGCTTTTTTATCCTTGGAATGATATATAGAAAATTTACATGCATGATTCAAAATGACTCAACTCTCGTAGTTCAACCATAGAGATTACAAAAATAAAAACTCCATAATGTACCATTCTCCCACTTTTACAGAAGCGTTTATAAATGGGTCCCATTATATCCAGGCTTTTCATTGCACATGCCATATGTCCAAAACTTCTTCTCGAACGACTCACTTCAACCCAGAACTTATTCCAAAATCATGTATTTCTTATTTTAGAGTGTTTAACCAGACTGGTTGATTTTCCACAACGCTTTTGACCACATCGGCTCTGACTCCTATCTTTTGTTGCTTGCTTTGCTTCCTCTTTACCGCTTCATTTGTATGCTGGCCCATGTGTCCTTTGATGATTAAATCCCTCATTATAGTATTTAGTCTGACCTCTGATTCTAGTTCTATCACAGGGTCGCGATGGACTTGGTTGCTAGTATCCGTGCGATTGACTTCTCTTTCTTACTCATTGACGGATTTTCCATGTTAGTTGAAAATCTTGTTTCAATGGATATTGTTCCCATTTAAAACACGATTTCGCCTTCCCTCGGTCTTTTAATTACTGCTCGTAATGAAATGTTGATTGCTCCAAACAGATAAATTTATCTTATATTTTTAGGACTCCATTGTCATTGAGTGTTTATGTTGTGTATGTCCTAACCTGCACATAGGTAGATTAATATATTTGGATGTAATAAAGGTCAATATTAATAAGGCCTTTCAATAAAATAGAATAAGGCGGATGTAAGAAGACTTAATAGAAGCTTCCACTTCTAGAAGGATCTTCCTCTAGATGTTTCTCTTGATATACATTTTGTATAAATAAGGGTCGAGGGTATGAAAACCCTAGCTTGGAGATTATTGTAACAAAGTGTTGCTTGATTGGAGGTTGCCCCCTCGAAGAGGCCTGTGAACATTGCTTTATGAATCAAAGTGTTATTTCTATTGTTGTTATTATATCATTTCTATGTTATTGTGGAGATTATGTTGGATATTTTACTGTTATTCTGCCATTTCTAGCATTTTATTTATGTTCTGCATATTTTATATATCTTGTATCTTGCAAGTGGTATCAGAGCACTTTCCTTGGCAGAAATTGTGGGAATTTTTTTTTTTAGGGTAGAGATGTATTCTGGCATCTTTAAACCATAGAGATATGTCATTACGCGCATAAACCCGCGGTTGAGGGATTCATACACTCAGGAAATACAAGTGGTTCTTAAGCGCACATCTGTTGGCCACCCTTGTAACCCCTGT
>SNQJ01S0043445.1:119180-154661 GCA_010110895.2 Picea sitchensis | reverse complement strand
ATGGGGAAAGAAAAAAAAATATTCAAGGAATCAAGGAAGGAGTTCCTAAAGCAAGATGTTGCATCTACATCAAATGTGCAACATACTCAGAACGTACCAATGCATGAGATTCCCTTATCAATGGATCACACCAGTGAAATACCACCTATAGAACAAGTAAGTACCATATAGACGTTTTTACAATCCTGTGTTAAGCTACTGAATGATCCATCATTTGTTAAAGTTTTGAAAAATATGTTAGAAATATGTAACATATAAGTAGAGGGAAAGTTAGAGAAGAAACCTATCAATCACCTCCATACAAGAAGGAGGACAAGGAGGGAATTCAGACTAAATGCCAACATTGGATATTTCAACATGGGGGACATCATACTGGATTTAGGCTTTGAGGTAAATGTGTTACCAAAGAAGACATGGAAGTGTATGGGAGAGCCCACACAAGGCTATTCACCTATCCAATTGAAGCTTGCAAACCAACACAGAGTTATACCAATTGGGAGGCTTAAGGGTGTGATAGTAGATCTAGATGGAGTGTGCACCGAGGCCGATTTTGAAGTAATAGAAATATTATATGGCACAACACCTTATCCAACATTGCTTGGGTTGGATTGGGCATTTTATAACCAAACCATAATCAAATTGAAGACAAGGAATATGACATTTGAATCAGGAGAATACATAGTCATTGCACCATTATATCCATCATACAGAGAAAGGTTTGTAGAACCCACTTGCTTAGATCTGGAGGAAATCAACTAGTTATACAAAACCATCACGCGTGAAGAAGATTATGTCAAACCAACTGCATATGGAGTACTCAGCTGGAGGAGCATCACATCATGTGCTTCTGACTCAGATATAGTCTTGGAGAATTGGCAACAAATATTACATGAAGTCTCCACAAGAAGATGCACAAGAATAGACCGCACAGTAAGATGGGTGGGTATAGAGATAAGAGAACCTCCCACTTTTCATGGGGTGAATTTATTTAAAGAATTCCTAACAAGATACGAACATGGATGATTTTAAGGGCTAAATTTCGCTCATGGGCTAATTTTCCATGGTTTTTCCAAAAACGAGATTCACTATTTTAAAAATGATTCGCCCAAATTCTATAGGATAAAATTATTTTACCTTAAAAATCGCCAAAAATTTACAAAAACTATATAAAATCCTTAGAAATTTGAATATTTTTACAAAAATATCGCCAAACATTTATAGTTGGCATATGAAGGATAAGTAAGATTTGCCAAGGTTTCTACATTTTAAAATAAATTTCCATCCTTAAAATCATCCCTAGATACGAAGATGAAGTGTTATAGAATCAAAGGCTCTTAGCCCTAGACATCACACTCAAGGAAACATCTCCAAGATGGTGGGGTACGCACAAAGAAATAGTTAAGGTCTAATACCAATGTAAGCGACTAGTGCGCATTAGATTCAACACAGAGTAGGGAATCAATGAGATGCAGAGATATGATGCACATATGACACCAATAAAAAACTTCGAGAAGTGCAGAACACAATGGAAGATGACATCACCAGAGGAATGGCCTCATCAATTCATCCACACATTGGAAAGAATTCCAACAAACTGGTATGTAGACCAGGGACTGTGCAGAGGGACTGCAGAATGGACAACATTAAAACAAAATTTTATAGTCACTTTCTCATTTGAACATGAGAACCCCAACATGGATTTAGCACTGAAAAGTGTAAGAGGAGTGATATTTGTTGATGAACCATAGGTTGAGCTTATAATAGAGTATCAAGAACAGAACAAACAAACAGTTAAGGAACTACTATCATGCTACCATGTGGAAGAAGAAGCACCAGATGAAGATGACCCATGCAACATCCATATTACAGAAGTTGAAGGTGGAAGAGAGGTGGAAGGTCCATCTCTGGAATCAAAAGTTTTTTCTACGCTAATCAAGGTGAAGAAAATCAACATTGAGACAACTGATAATCCCAAAATGGCCAGCATTAGAGACTATTGGGATGAACAAACAATGGAGAGGATAACAGAGTTACTACGTGAGTATAGTGACCTATTCCCAACAATGTTTACAGAGATGAAAGACATAGAAGGAGAGCTAGGAGAGATGAATATACCTCTCAAACCTGAGGCTAGATCTATCATACAGAGACCGTATAAACTGAATCCAATATATAAGTAGAAAATGAAAGCAGAAATTGAAAGAATGTTGGAAGTTGGTATCATGGAACTACTGGATGAATATGAATGGATAAGCCTTATGATAGTGCAAGAAAAGAAAAAAGGGGGGATAAAGGTTTGTGTAGACTTGAGAAAACTGAATGATGCATGCTTACATGATCCTTTTACTACCCCCTTCATAGATGAGGTCTTAGAGAATGTAGGAGGCCATGAATCATACTCATTTACATATGGATTCTCAGGTTACCATTAGATCAAGATAGCCCCAGAAGACAAGTACAAGACCACTTTTTCCATAGAATGGGGATCCTACCAATACACAGTCATGCTTTTTGTGCTGAAGAATGCACCAACCATATTTTCAAGGGTAGTAATAGCTTCTTTTAAGGAGTTTATAAATCAGTTCATAGAAGTGTATCTGGATGATTGGACTGTATATAGAATGTTAAAATACCACGTGGAAGTGTTAAGGATGATGTTGGAAAGATGCATACATTGTTAGATATCATTGAATATTAAGAAGTGCATATTTGGGACACCTTTTGGAATATTGTTGGGACACATAGTGTGCAAACAAGACTTGCTAGTAGATCCGGCCAATATTGTAGTGATTGTCAATTTACCACCACCCAAATCAGTGCGCCAGTTGAGAGAAACATTGGGACACACAAGCTACTACATAAATTTTATAAAAGGATATGCACAGATCACTGCACCAATGGAGAATCTATTAAATAAAAATACTAAATATCAGTGGAATGAGTATTGTTAGCAAGGTTTGGACACCCTAAAGGAAAAAATGGTCACAACATTGATTCTAGTATTCCCATATTGGGAAAATACATTCCATGTGCATGTAGATGCATCACCGATAGCACTTGGAGCCATTCTAGTGCAACCAGGAGAAAGGGAATTGGATCATCCTTTATCATTTGTGAGCATAAAACTATCAGAATTAGAGAAGAACTACAATACTACAGAAAGAGAAGGCTTAGCTATGGTATATGAACTTCAAAAGTCCAAACATTACTTACTGGGTAAACACTTTAAGATGTTCACAGATCATTCAACCCTCAAATACCTAGTCAACAAGTCAGTGTTGGGGGGGAGGATCTGTAGATGTCTACTGTTATTTCAGGAATTTTATTTTGAAGTGATAGTCAAACCAGGGAAACTGAATGCAAGACCAGATCATTTTTCAAGGGTAACCAATGGAGAAGAACCTACCAACTTGGAAGACAAATTCCCTGATGCGCAGTTATTTTCAGTCCAAGTAGCTGATGAATATTTCACTGACATCATTGAATACTTGAGTACAAGGACTATGCCATAAGAGTTTAACACTACGCAGAAGAAAAATCTGGTAGTCAGATATGAAAAAAATCAACTGATTGTAGTACATTTATATAAGATGGGCACCGACAACATTTTTAGAAGATGTGTACTAGAACACGAAAGGCCTAGGATTTTGGTAGAAGCTCATGAGGGAATAGATGGAGGAAATTATGTAGGGAAAGCTACCGCACAGAAGGTATTACATGCATGCCTATGGTGGCCAACAATTCATAGAGATGCTAAGGACTATTTCTAGAAATATGATGTTTGTAAGAGGGTTGTTAAACCTAATAGAAGGGATGTGATTCCTCTAAGACCACAAGTAACCTTGAAAGTATTCAAAAAATGTGAAATAGCCTTTGTGGGACCAATTAAACCACCAACAAAGAGGTTAGGAGCAAGGTATATCATTACCATGACATAATACTTAACAATATGGGAAGAAGCAACACCAGTCAAATATTACAGTGTAGAGACAACAACACACTTCTTGTTTGAGCAAGTGATCACTAGATTTAGTTGTCCAAGGATTTTGATGGGTGATCAAGGAACTCACTTTATCGATAGTACTATCAAGTCTATGACTGAGGAGTTTGAAGTCTATCATCAAAAGAGTACACCATACCATCCTCAAGCAAATGGAACAATGGAAGCCTTCAAAAAGATCCTAGAGAATTCCCTAACTAAGATTTGCAATGTCAACAAGGATGATTGGGATTTGGATATACCAATAGTATTATGAGCATATAGGACTACATGAAAAGGTTGATAGGATAGACACCATTCAGGTTGGTATATGGACAAGAAGCAATAGTACCATTAGAATTTCTTGTACCTAGTCTGCGCGTCGCAACAATTACCAACATGACAGAATGAGGCGTAGTAAAAGAAAGGCTAAACCAAATCATGGAAATGGAGGAGGATAGGATTCTAGCAGGATTTCATCAGGAGGTATAGAAAGCAAGAGATAAAGCTTTGCATGACAGACATATCAAGAGGAAGGATTTCAAGGAAGGAGACCTAGTCTTACTCTATGATAGTAAGTTTTTGCAACATCCTGGAAAGTTCAAAATGCATTGGCTAGGGCCCTATGAAGTAAAGACTATCACAGATGGGGGAGTTGTACAACTAAAGGATCTCACAGGAGAAAATCTGAAAGGAATCATCAATGGGAGTCGACTGAAACTGTATAGGGACAGTTAACCTCCTAGCACTTGAAAGTTTACAATGCAATAAGAAAATATGTACATAGTGGATTATAGTAGCGAAAAAAATGTAACACACGGTAGAAAAGGGGACTCAACACGACGAAACAAAAAAGGAATGTCTACACGAAACATCTGGAGGATACACTATGCACTAAGGAAATGATACACAAGAATTACACCGCACACTTGAGACGCTCAACGCACTGGGAAAATGATCAATAGTCAGAAAAAGAAGAAATATGAAAAATGGCGGGTATGGTCAGAAAAAAATGACAATATGAAAAATGATGGTTACGGAAAAAATGTGCCAGCATGTGACATTTATGAAATTTAATGGAACGTACACAAACAAATTTATCGCATTTATCACAACCAGGGAAGCTTCTTCGAGAAGCTTCACAACATTCATGACAGGCTCTATATAAAGGGGAACGCGGGAAAAACACAACTTATTGTAAAATTGAAAAATTGCAGAGATAGAGGGAACACAGAGCAAAGGAGAATAAACGACTTCACAGTGCGGACCAGTCGAATCCATTTAGTGAAAACCAAACAGTACCCATGATGGCACCACCAAATATGGGTGCACCAAGCCATGCATATAGGAAAACCCGTAGCAAGGTCAAAGTGCCTCAGGGAACCAACGAGGCTGAGCAAGAAACCACATAGAGGGGGGAATTCATTGATATCAACAAAATTCTCTCACCACACGAAGAGCTGACAAGACCTACACCGGTGGAGGTAGAAACTCAAGCCCCAACAACAACAACCATAGACATTTATCTGCAAGAGAGCGTTGGGTCACACTGCAGATGATGCATGCAACCCATGTAAAACTGCGACGACTGAAGGATCCCAGTAAAAAAATGACGAAGCCACCACGCGCATGGAGGCTGTAGCACCCAAACCAATGAGAGAAGGATCTGTGCAACAACAGGAGGGTTTGGTGGAAGGCATCACCGATCAACCAAAATTTGACATGGAAAGGATACATATGGAGGCAGGGATCTCAAGCCAACAACTAAGAGGAAAGGGAAAACATCCCATGGTGTGGTCCCTACACAGACAACCTGATGCAATTATCGTACTTCCGTGCATTCTAGAAGGAGTGAAAACCACACCAGAACTCCTAGGATGTGTGTCAAAATTGAAATAATCAGACCACAACGTGGCCGATGTTGGAAAATTTCCCAAGTTTGCACAACAAGTGTACTTGGAAAACATAGGGACAAGCCCCTTTGGAGACCCAATATTAAAACCAAATCCATGGGCAACTAGCCTAGCCAACACAGGGATTATAAACCTGCTTGAGATTCCTCATTTTGGAAGGGGGAAAGAGGAAAACAACAGTGTCAAGCAGTTGATGGAGGTCCTCCATGGAGGATTCCTATGGCTGTAACAACCCATCTCGATAGATGTAGAGCTTATAATACTCATCACGGGTCTGCCATCAAGGGGTGAGAACCCCGAGCAATACCTCGATGAAAAATCAAAGGAGAAATTATTGGCTGAGAAGATGAAGAAAACCTATGGTATAGAGAGGGGCTCACACGGGATCATAATTAAAAGGATCAGTGATGCATCAACGAGGATGGCCACCGAAATCCTGGCTTGCAAAATGATCAGGAAATGCTGCAAGGAGGAAGTCCCTGTCGGGGTCATCGCAACTGCAGTGCAGTGCGCTAATGGCACTTTGCTCAACTGGGCCCCCTATTTGTTAAATTTGTTTCTCGATGACTACAAAGATGCGCAATGCTTCGAGACATAGTTCCACTACTCATGGCTACTCATGTTGATTGCACTGATGGGATGGAAGGAGCCCCCATACTCTCATTTTTGTGAGCACATAGGTCATTGCTCCACAACGCAATACACATCGTTGGGGAGCAAATCAGACCCCAACCATAGAAGTTCCAACACAAGAACATTTTCCAGGTACTTCAATGAAATACATGAGAGAATTGCAAACTCCTCGAGAATTACTCTAGACGTGGTCATGCAATTCAGGGTCATAGATAAATTCAAAGTGACAAAGAAAAATATGTGGATCCAAGCACATAGGGATCTGGAAAGGGAGTGGATACAATTAAGGTATTGGATCACATAAGAAGATGTAGAAATGGCTATGAGATATTAGAATGACGACTGGTGCATCCCAGTCTTAACTCAAGAAGTACCTAAGGTTACATAAGTAGATGCAGGGTCAACCAAGACATTTGTAGGAGAAAAAGATGCACCTAAAAAAACAAAACCAACTCAGAATCCAACACAACAGAAGAAGGGGAGTGCACTAAAAAAATATGCACATGCAGGAAAAAAGGACACTGCCCTAACAGTAAGATCAAAACAAGGAATGGGGGATACAAAAACACAAGAAACCCCCTCGACAACAACCCCACAGGAAATAACACAACCCAAGAGGCCAATCATACATACATGGGGGTTCAGGCAAGAAGGCCAAGGCACATAAGAAACCACCAGAATATATGATCACCGAAGATGATGTCGACCTCATGGATGAAAAAGTGCAGGAACATGCAACTGAGGAGTTCGAAGATGCCAAACACCAAAGAGGCTGAATTCAGGATGAGTTGGTTGATATAAGGTAGGTCCTAGAATAGATCAAAGGATCACACAGACCTGCAAGAGGGACATAGTCATTCCCAGCAGGAACAAAAGCTGAGGCAAGGGTTGTGCAGAACAAGAAAGATACCATAAAAACTACAACGTAGGTGAGCCGAACCTTCAAGGTTACACCCAACATGATTTATATGGATGAAATGATAGCCTATCCACCACTAAAGGATCTGGCACAAGTAGAGTTGGTACTATAAATGATACCAACCAAGGCACTGTACAAGCTTCAAATCAGTGTTGCACAGGAGGTGCAGTCGCGTGCATGAACATATGCAAAAGACTTGCAACATACGAATAATGGAAAGGAAGCGTTAAAATTGGTGGCCGAGAAGGTCAATCTCAAAACCAAGGAAGAAAAGGAATGCACAGACAGGCTAGAGCAGGGATTGAATGCAACATATAACCAAATCCTGAATTACACACAATCAACAGAGAGTAGCGTAGAGGAGAAGATAAACCTCATCGTGAAGAAAATTGACCAATACAGGAAATATATTGAGGAGATAAAAGAGAAGCTCAATCCCATGACCTTGCCTAAGGTCTGAGTGTAGAGAAAAGAAAAAATTGCACTCCAACTAGCAGAGATGGAGAAACAAGTCAATACATCAGCAGAATTGTTTGAGAAAGCAACACAACTTTGGACAACTCTGGAGGAAGATCAACATGTCCAACAGTGGGACCAGGAGGAAGAGAGAATAAGCACGACAATCTAAGACCTCAAGCAGAGGAAAAAGACAATTAGAATCACCGAGTGGATGAAAGGGATGCATGATATAAAAAATCTGTAGGCAAAGATAAAATCTGTGCATACACAGAATCAGGAACGAGAGATCCATATGGAAGCTCTCCAAGAGATAGTAGCAAAGATTATCGCATAGTTTGAGGAGGAAAAGAAGAACATGGCCCAATCATAGGTAGAGTATGCAACAATCATACAAGAGGAGATCACAACGCAAGCACTAGAGGCGCTAACAAAAAAATCTGTGCACGTCCAAGCCAAAGGAAGGGAACTTACACACAAGTTCCATAGCCTAGCAGAGGTTGTTGAGGTAGCGTGAAATGCCTAGGTGGCTTGGGGAAAGCCACATGTCAGTGTTGGAGGCATGTTGGGAACATGCCTATTTTGAGGAGATGCTATTTTTGAGGGAAAAACCCATAATTAGAAAAGTACAGCTGGAAGGAAAAGCAACACGTGCGAGGAAAGCATGCAAGACATGCATGCAGGGAAACCTAACCACATTAGGCTTAGGATTTGTGTAAAAGAATGTAACAACTGTTGAGATGAGAATTAGGATATATAAGTACCTAGGAGGTCCAGGGAAAGAAAGAGAGAAGTCTGGCAAAGTTTTGTAATGTTCGAAGAAGGAAACTATTGTAAGATCTGAAACAAATTCTGTAAGCAGTTGAGTTGTAGGAGATTCAAGCAGCTCGATCCTGAGGTTTAGATCACAGGCTGAGGATATTAGTGTGATCTATTCAGCCTCACAGGGATATTGTAGCATGTTGATATTGTAATATCAGAGAATGTAGTGCGCAAGGTGTCATATATTACAGAACCATAATAAAAGAGCCTAAGCTGCCAAATCTTTGTGGATGTAGCCCGGGAGGGGGTGAACCACGATAGATCATGTGTTATGTGAATTGCTTATGGTTTATGCATTTGTTGTTAATGATTAAATATTAGATGAATGTATTGATGAGATAGTTATATCTGTTGATTTACATGTGTTGGAAGCAGGCCAAAGCGGAAAGAAAGGCAATTTTGGGAAAGAGGGCATGCACGAGGAAAGAAACAACTGGAAGGAAGAACAACATGCGCGCATGCATGGAAGACCTAACGAAGGTAGGGTTAGGGTTTTGGTAATTTATTGTAATGGTTAAAGAGCCAGAAATGTATAAATAAAGATACCTAGGTCTCAGAGTGGGGACTAGTCGTTATTATAGAGAGAATTATTGTAGCGAGTCGGTATTTAATATTTTGCTGTATGACCTATTTTTGTAAACTGCTGAGCTAGAGAAGACGGAGGAGGGTAGATCTTGAGGGTTAGATAACAGTCTGAGGATCCTGGTGTGATCTAGTTCGCCTCATATAGATCTTACCCAACCGAGAAGAGTTGTAAAGAGCATGATGCTATAATGAATAACTACTATAATAAAATAGCAAAGAGCTAGATCTTTGTGGACATAGCCCAGGAGGGGGTGAACCACAATAACATCTATGTTATGTGATTGAATGCATGTGTGTCTTTATTATCTTTCAATAGATATTGATAAGCTAAATGAATGAGTTAGTATATTTATTCCTAAATCGTGATAACAATATATTGTGTTAATGAGTCACAGTAGCACTCTCAAGACACAGTTATCAGATCTCTCACTCAATCCTAGGCTGTAAACACATGAGTATTGTAGCCACCCATTAAGACTATCTCGGGTGAGACAACACAGTGCACCCCATGCGCTTTGTTGCCTTTTGGTTTACCATGAGGGCCAATAGTTTTAGAGGCTTTGTTGGAAACCCAAAAAGACATGAACCCTGGGTCAATAAACTCAGACAGGATACTCAAGTAAGTAAGCCAACAAATGGTTCTGTTGCTATTGGTAGGAACATGAGAGGATTGAGTAGATGCGAAGAGGTGGAGAAAAAGAATATTAAAGAAGAAAATAAAGCAATGAGATAATAGAAGGGGATGTTGAGACCGTGGAATCCCACAAAAGAATATATTGAAGCTTGGTTAAGAACAAAAGAGTTGGATTTTTCACAGAAAGATTAAAAAAACCCTAGAATAACACCCCACAAATATCTTGAGAAATACGTGTTTACTGATTTGCATGAAGTCTTTTTTTGTGACTTTCCACATTTATTGTAGGAGTGGATGCTAAGGTTGAAGGATAACTACGCAATGAACCGGATCCAACAGTTAGAGTGGACCCCATGACAAATTGAGCAGTTATAGCAGGTGAATAAAAAATTCACCTGCACAATAGATTTTTGGCTTAACAGTATTGTGTTAGGCTTTATAACAGAGTTTGCAGTAGATACAACAAAGTTGTACAACACAATGAAGTAAGAGTTTCTACGTGGATCTCAAGGAAGGTACATTAGATCTCTATATACTTCTATTAAGATATTGTTATATAACAAAGGTGTAATGACAATGGAGTCAGACAACTAAACTTCATTGAAAGAAAGAGGAGAAATGGAAGGAGGAAAGGATAAGGGAAATAAGGAGGAACTCTTGGACCCAATCATGATGGATGACGACTAGATCAAGCGGATCATGGCGACATATATAAATACACGTAGCGGTGTACCCTAAAAATACAAGGTGAATACCAAGAAGAGAGCCGTAGCCACGAGGGAAGGCTTGGTGAGTGACAAGGAAGAGGTCGAGGATCTTCGGGCTGTGGAGAAGATTGAGGAAATCATGTGTGCAACATATAAGAGGAAGGTGAGAGGTCCAAGAATTGGAAGAGAAGGCAAAAATCCTATCCATATTAATGTCAGTGTGGAACCCATAAACCCATGTGCAACTAATACACCAAAGAGAACACCACCGTTTAGAGAACCGAAGTTCGGAAGAAAGACAACAGAAAGTACATCTACACAAGGAACAACAATTGGACGAGCCAGTTTAGGAAACACTAGTCAAGTATCTACACCGCACGGAGGTAGTAGTTCAACATTCATAATGGAAGAACATGATTCCACCATCAGGTTACCAGAATTTAAAGGAGAAGCATTGGAGGACCCAGGGAAACATTTGTTCATCTGTGAGAATATTTGGGAAGAAAAATAGATCACAGATGAAGACACTAAACTAACACAACTAGTGATTACACTAAGGGATCACACACTGGATTGGTATATGAGTTTATCTACAAACACTCCACCGGGGACAACCAGAACAATTGCAGACATCAAGAAATTACTGATAAATGAGTTCCACAAGCCAAGTTCAGAAGATTAGTACATGAATGAGATGATTGAAATTAGACAGAAACTGGGAGACTCCGTGTGGGATATTGACCAGAGATTGAAGTGACTGAAGGGAAAGTTGAAATATCTCATGATCGATATGAAACATAGGAACCTATTCGTCAATTCACTACTACCACACTTAAAATATCCATTGCGACAACATAAGTTTCAGACGCAGGTAGAGGCTTTGCAGGAAACCATACAACTAGAAGAAAACTAGTATTAATAGACATACCCAACCATCGAGGAACTGAAGGAGGATTTGAAGAACTTAACATTTCAGCTAAACCATAATAAGAGCAAGGACAAATGAGAAGTTGTTTGGTGCACTACATGCAGGATGAAAGGACACCACAAGAACTAATGTCCAACATTCACGCAGTATATGGCAACAAGAATGCAAAATCCATTACCAAAAGGAGGACTATGGTGCAAAGTCTGTAAGAAATTGGGCCATGATCTGTATCACTACCCAATGATGAATAAATACCAGACAGTACCAAAGATTTCATATTGAAACTTTTGCAGCTTAGTGGGCCACGATGACTAAGATTGTAGAACTCTGGATCTGATGTGAGAGAGGACATAAGATGCATATAGAGTGCAGGAAGAAATGATGACTTGGCATTCCAGACCACAATTTAATCAAGTCTCAACCCCATACAACATTGCACAGTAGTAGTATAATACTGCACAAAAAACATATAATACCGCACAACCGTAGTACAACACAACACAACCTCAATACAATACCGTGCAGTATAATCGGGCGCCACAGTATAATGCACCGAGAGGAAATCGTGCAGGCTACAGAGGTGGAGGACGAGTGAGAGGAGGATTTGAATGAGGTAGAGGACTAGTGGTATGCCACGATTTCCAACAACCGAGACATTATGAAAGGGAATGTCCACTTCCACCAACAACTTGTATGTATTGTCGCACATTGGACCATGATACAGAAGAATGTCTGACACTATTAGTAAATATCTAGGAAAAGAGGAACCAAAACAACCAGAATGTTCAATGGATTTAAGCCAAAGTGAGGGACGAAGGATGAAAAATCAACATAGTTAATCGTGAAGGAGATAAAACAGGAAACGACACAGTCCGATAAGAGCCAGGACAACACCAATGGGTGAATAATAATACCGAACCAAGGAAGCAGTTCGACGCGTAGAATGAGAAGGAGATATTTAATCAAGCCAGACAAAAATTTCAGGAGGAGGACATGGCGTCGACTTAAATTGCACAACAAAGAAAAGAAGCACTGGAGTACGAGATGCCTCCATTATTGGATCATACCAACAAAATGCAACCCCTGGGACAAGTAAGTACAATCAAAGGTTTTTTTTAATCATGTGTAAAAGTATTGAATGACCCATAATCTATTAAAATATTGCAAAACATATTAGAAAGATGTAGTATATAGATGAAAGTAAAAGAATAACAAAAGACAGTCAATCACCTACATACAAGGAGAAGAACAAGTAGAGAATTCAGACTCAATGACAATATCAAAGATTTCAACATGTGAGAAATCCTACTGGATCTAGAATCTGAAGTGAATCTATTACCAAAGAATACATGGTAATGAATGGGAGATCCCACATTAGGATACTCACCTTTTCAACTGAAACTAGCAAACCAACACAGAGTTCTACCAATTGGTAGACTAAAGGGAGTAACAATAGACCTAGATGGAGTGTGCACTAAAGCAGACTTTGAAGTGATTGAAATAGTGGATGACAAAACACCATATCCAATGTTACTTGGCTTGGATTGGGCATTTGACAACCATGCCATAATCAATTTGAATACAAGAAATATTACATTTGAGTTAGGGGAATACAGGGTCATCGCGCCATTAGACCCATCAGAAGGGGAAAGGTTTGTAGAACCTACTTGCCTAGACTTAGAGGAAATCAACCAACTGTACAGAACAACTACGCACGATGAGGATTATGTAAACACAACCGCATATGGGATACTTAGTTGGCGGAGAATTACTTCATGTGCACCAAACTCAAATATTTTTTTAGAGAACTGGAAACAAAGGATACACAAAGTTTCCATGAGAATATGTGCACAAATAGATCACACAGTAAGATGGGTAGGCACGGAGATAAGGGAACCACCCAGTTTCCACATAATAAATGATCTGGAAGTATTCTTGGCACAGTATGAAGATGCAATTTTAGAGAATCAGAGACTGTTGTCACTTGATATAGCACTCAAGGCCACACCTGCAAGATGGTGGGGCACACACAAAGAGACAATCACAGATTGGTACCAATGTAAGTGGTTACTGCGCATAAGGTTCGACACAGAACAACAAAATAACAAACAACATAAGTATGATGGAAAAGGAGCACCAACAGAACACTTGGAGAAGTGTAGAACGTTGTGGAAAATGACACCCCCAGAGGAATGGACTCACCATTTCATACACACTCTAGAGGGCATACCAGCGAACTGGTATACAGACCAGGAAATGTGCAAAGGAACTGTGACCTAGACGACATTGCAACATAAATTTAGGGTCACGTTCTCATTCGAGCATGAGAACCCCAACATAGATGAAGCTCTTAAACAAATAAGAGAAGTGATATTCATGAAAGAACCATAAGTCGAACTCATAACATAAGAACAACAACGAAACAAATAGACAGTCAAAGAATTGTTGTCATGTTACTATGTGCAGGAGGAAGCACTAGATGAAGATGATCCATGTGATATTCAGATCGAGGAAGCAGAAGGTGTAAGAGAAGTGGAGGGACCACCCATATAATCAAGATTTATTTCCACATCGATCAAGGTAAATAAAGTCAACATTGGGACAATTGAGAACCCCTAAATGGCCAACATTGGAGATTACTGGGATGAGCAAACAATGGAAATCATAACAAAGTTACTGTGTGATTACAACAACCTATTTCCCACAACATTTACAGATATGAAGGGTATAGAATAAGAGCTAGGAGAGATGAAGACACCACTCAGACCTGAAGCGATACTGATTAGAAAACGACCATACAAACTGAACCCAATATATAAGCAAAAAGTCAAAGCTGAGATCGACAGGATGCTCGAAGCCGAAATGATAGAACCAATGGAAGAATCAGTATGGATAAGCCTAATGGTAGTTTAGGACAAAAAACAAGGAGGGATAAGGATATGCGCTGACTTGAGGAACTTGAATGATGAATGCCTACATGACCCGTTCCCTACAACCTTCACAGATGAAGTGTTAGAGAACGTAGGTGGACATGAAGCTTACTCATTCATTGATGGATTCTCGGGTTACCATCAGATCAAGATAGCACATGAAGACAGATACAAGACCACGTTTGCAACAGAATGGGGATCCTACTAGTACAAAATCATGTCATTTGGACTGAAGAATGCACCAGCAATATTTTCTAGAGTAGTCATCACCGCGTTTAAGGAATTCATCCATCAGTTTCTCGAGGTATACCTTGATAATTGGATAGTCTATAGTTTGTTTAAAGACCATGTATATGTATTATGACTGATGTTAGAAATATGTAGGCAGTGATAGATATCATTAAACATAAAGAAATGTATATTCAGAACACTGTTTGGGATACTATTGGGCCATACAGTATGCAAACAAGGGTTACTAGTAGATCCTACAAAGACCGCGGTCATTGTTAACTTGCCACCACCTAAAACAGTCCATCAACTAAGAGCAACATTGGGACACACATGGTACTATAGAAAGTTCATCAAAGTATACACACAAATTACTGCGCCAATGGAAAAATTGTTAAGAAAAGATACAAAGTTTCAGTGGAACGAAGAGTTTCAACATGGTCTAGATACCCTGAAGGAAAAGATGGTCACCATGCCAATATTAGTATTTCCAGATTGGGAGAAGGAATTCCATGTCCATGTAGATGCATCAGCCATAACACTTGGAGCTATATTGGCCCAACCAAGAGTGGAGGATTTGGATCACTCCATAGCATTTGTGAGTCGAAAGCTATCAGAATCAAAGAAGAAATATAACACTAGAGAGAGAGAAGGCCTAGCTATGGTCTACTCACTACAGAAGTTCAAACACTACTTATTTGGGAAACACTTTAAGATGTTCACATATCACTCAGCCCTTAAATACCTAGTCAACAAGCCAGTGTTGGGGGGGAGAATTTATTGATGGTTACTACTATTTCAATAATTTGACTTTGAAGTAATAGTCAAGCCAGGAAAATTGAATGCAGGACCTGACCACCTATCAAGGATCACAAATGGAGAAGAACCTACAAATTTAGAGGACAAATTTCTAGATGCACAATTATTTTCAGTCCAGATCGCTAACTATTACTTTGTAGATATCATCCAGTACTTGAGAATAGGTATTGCGCCTCCAGAATACAACACCGCATAGAAGAAAAATCTGGTAGTCTGGCCTATAGACTATCAACTGATCGCAGGACACTTATACAAAATGGGTGCAGATAACATCTTGTGAAGATATGTGTTAGAACATGAAAGACCAAGAGTTTTAGAAGAAGCCCATGAGGTAATATAAGGAGGGAATTATGCAGGAAAAGCTACCATGCATAAGGTATTGCGTGCAGGAATATGGTGGCCGACCATTCATAGAGACTTGGAGGAGTACTTCCAAAGATGCGACATTTGTCAAAGGGTTGGTAAACCTAATAGAAGGGACGAGATGCCATTACAACCATAGGTAACATTGAAGGAATTCAATAAATGGGCAATAGAATTTGTGGTACCAATCAACCCACCAACAAAAATAACATGAGAAAGGTACATTATCACCACGACACAATACCTAACAAGATGGGTGGAAGCAACACCAGTGAAGGATTGCAGCGCAAAAACAACAACACACTTTCTATTTGAACAAGTAATCACTCAATTTGGGTGCCCACGAGTTTTTATGAGTGACCAAGGCACGCACTTCATTAAAAACATGATCAACTCTATGAATGAAGAGTTTGAAGTCCATCATCAGAAAAGTACACCATATCACCCACATGCAAACGACACAGTAGAGGCATTCAACAAAATTCTTGGGAATGCACTGACGAAGATATGTAATGTCAACATGGATGGTTGGGACCTTAAAATACCAACAGTATTATGGGCCTACAAGACTACATGCAAGAAGTTGTCAGGGCACACACCATTTAAACTGGTATATGGTCAAGAAGCAGTGGTGCCATTAGAATTTCTGGTATCCAGTTTGCGCGTAGAAACAATTACACACATGACGGGACGAGGTGCAGTACAGGAGAGACTAAACCAGTTGATGACCATGGAGGAGGATCAGATCTTAGCAGGGTTCCACCAAAAATTTCAGAAAGCAGGGGATAAATCTTGGCATGACAGACACATCAAGAAGAAAACTTTCAAGGAAGGATATTTAGTGTTGATGTATGACAACAAATCCATTCAGCACCTAGGAAAACTCAGAATGCACTGGCTAGGACCATACGAAGTAAAAACAGTCACATATGGAGGAGCTATACATTTGAAATAATTAGTAGGCACAAAACTCATAGGGATGATCAACAGGAGCCGACTAAAGCCGCACAAGGATAGTCGACCACCCATTACTTTAAAAGTCACCGTGTAGTAAAAAAAAAAACAAAAAAAAACCAGGATATTAAACGGTATGAATAGAGGTACAATGCACCAGAGGAAGAAGAAGCATGCACACTTAGGAATAAAAACTCGACGAGGACAATGCCAATGACCAAGTCACCATGGAAACAAGTGGGAAAAGTAAAGATGAAAAAAACAGTATGAAATGACGGAGTTATGCGGAATTGACTACCGGAAAGGACCGACGAGATGCCGCATTAATCATGCCAACTGGAGATGGCAAGGGAGAGTAATGAAAAGTACAAAGGAAATAGAGGTGCATTGAATCCACAATAAAGGTATCTTCTTCGAAAAGATTCATGCGATTCCCATACAAAACATAGACGCAGGAGCAAACAATCTATTGCGAGATTGTAAAATACAGAGGAGGAGAAAGCATAAGGAACATAGAGTGGAGTTCACAAAGGGAATAAACACTATTCAAAATCAACAACGATCAATACTCACAACCATGGCACCACCAAAGCAAGCAGAAACAAGCCAAACTGCTAGAAAACCCAAATTTAGAACTAGGGCATAGGTACAATTGGAAGAAGGCGAACAACAGTCGTCGAAGATCATCAATGTCGATGAAATCCCCTCACCAGATACAACACCGATAAACCCAACACCCTTGGTGGAAGAAACCCAACAACCAACACGTGAGGGCACAAAGGTGGATATGCTGGTAGAAGAACAGGGGCAACAGAACCAAGACGCAACAATCCTGAAGGAGGCACAACTAGAGAACTCTGAAACCGCTTCGAGAGTCAATGGGATAACGATGAATCAAGAAGAAGTAGTCGAACCAGACAAGTCTCAAATGACCATTTCAGACCACCCACCAGAAGAAACAATAGAATATGTCATGGGCTGTCTAGAATGGTATTCTGAAGTACAAATGACGACCACTAGAACCTCGAGCCAACCACCACCAAAGAAATACAAGCAACAGGTACCTAGGTCACCTCGCAAGCAACCAGTCGCAACCATTGTTTTTCCACGTATACTAGATGGGGTACATGTGAAAACAGACTTGTTGGGTCATATCAACAAGCTAAAATACTCAGACCACAATGTAGTCGACATGGGAAATTTCTCTAAATTCACAAAGAGGGTATACCTACAGACTGTGGGTCTGGATCCATTTGGGAAATTGGGTGATCAACCACTCCAGTGGGAAACAAGGTTGAAAAAAATGAGGATTTTAGGTCTGCTAGACCTACCGCACTTTGGTAGAGGAAAGTACACAAAACATTGCGTCAAACAATTGATGGTGGTCACACATGGCGGGGATATATGGTTGAAAAATCTCATCTCGATAGATGTAGAGATTATTGCGAACATTACAGGGTTGCCATCTCGGGGGATGGATCCCGCACAATTCCTCGACGATAAGAAAAAGGAGAAAGCACTTGCGGAGGAGATGAAGAAGAAATATGGTAAGGACAGGGGGACGCGAGGAATCATCATCAAGAGGATCAATGATGTCACAACAAAAATGACCGCAAAAATCTTGGCCTGCAAGCGGCTAAGGAAATTCCGCAGAGAGGAAGTTTCGGTTGGGGTCGTTGTTGAGCGAAAATATTGTCGTTTAATTTCGTCGTAGTAATTGCCCAACCATTTAATTTGTCAATCCGAGGTTCGTAGGCTTACGAAGCACATGCACTATATATGCAGGATTAGGCACCTAAATAAGCTGCTAAGGAAATCTCACAGAGAGGAAGTTTCGGGTTAAACAAAGAGCTGAGCTGAATATTGTCGCTAATTGGTCGAGATTAATTAACTAACATTTACTTGAACACTGAATTGAAGCCATTTGTTAATTACGTATATGATAGGGCACCTACCTCTAATAGTAATTAATCAGTTCTATCTCAGATTCCATTCTATCAAGATAGGGTATTTATTAGTTCATCTTCAGAGGTCTTTCAGACAGCTTCATCCATCAACAATTAAGAGATCATTTGGTGATCATACATTGAATAACACTTTAAAATATTGTTAGATGAAATGATATTCTCATTCTGTGAGGTCTTCAGACGTTCATTGTAAATCAATACTCTAAGATCATTCAGCCTGAACACTCTCTGATGCATTGAAAATAATAAATGAAGATTTATTGTAGAGTTAGTCTCACAGAGGTCTTTCTTCAGCTCATTAAAATCCCATCAAGATCATCATGAATGACTTACATTGAAAATAAAGAAGCCAGGCTTAGTTACAGGTTAAACACTAGTTTCATTCTCAGAGTAAATTTTCTTAGAATGTTTTCACTTGTCATCATCAAGATCATAAACAATGAAGTGATATAATTCCATTGTGTCAAGAATCAGGTCATTATGATCTATTTACTCTCCTTAAGAATTAGTGCAGGGTTATAGTATTCAACTAGAGAGAAAATCACAGAGCTTGATTCTTGGATTGGTTGGAGAAAGAGTCCCCTGTTCGAGGAGTGTTCCACTCTGTGATTCAGGGAGACTGGTGGATTCAAGTTATCTGCAAACTCTTTGTAAACAAGGAGTGTCTTCCTCCATTTCCAAGAGAGGACTCTTGGGAGCATTGTATCCAACTTATGAAGGAATAAGAATCAAGCTCTCTTTTCACACGCCATTCCCTCTAGTTTAGATTTAGAATGCTCTAGTTCATATGTTACTTTGTTCTTGGGAGAATTGGAGCCTCCCTCTAAATAGATCATAGTAGCATTTGTTTCTTTGCCTAATGCTTCTTGGAATAGGTTTTATATGCTTCTATTGCTCTTTATGATCTCGATTATTGATAGGTTTTGCAAACATTCCGGTAGCTATCTCCGAATGAGAGAGCTAGTGGCTTTATGCCTACAATAACTAAGCCTTTTAAGTTTACTTATTTTCAATGCATGAGTGTTCATTGATGATCTTGATTGTTGATAGGTTTTGTGAAACATTCTAAGAAGACGTCCTGAATGGGAGCCGGTGTTTTCTTTCCTACAACAACCAAGTCTTTTAAGTTTATTTATTTTCAATGCATGAGAGTTCATTTGATGATCTTGATTGTTGATAGTTTTGTGAAACATTCCGGTGTTGAGAAGACCTCCTGAATGGGAGCTAGTGTTTTCATGCCTACAACAACGAAGCTTTTTTAAGAGTATTTATTTTCAATGTATGAGTGTTTACTTGATGATCTTGATTGTTGATGGGTTATTTGAAACATTCTGAGAAGACCTCCTGAATGGGAGCTAGTGTTTTCATGCCTACAACAACTATGTCTTATTAAGTGGAATGCAAGAGTTAGGATTTGATTGAATTTTCATTAGAATTTAGGTGCCTAATCCTGCATATATAGTGCATGTGCTTCGTAAGCCTACGAACCTCGGATTGACAAATTAAATGGTTGGGCAATTACTACGACGGAATTAAACGACAATATTTTCGCTCAACAGTCGTCGCAGTCACAACACAATGTGTCGAGGGCACCACAGTGGGTTGGGCACCCTATCTGTTAAATTTATTTTTGGATGATTGCAATGATGCACAAGATTTTAGAATGAAATTTCATTACTCATGGCTTCTCATGCTAATTGCCTTTATGGGATGGAAGGAACCGAGATATGTCTCTTTCACTACTAGACCCAAACCTAATAAGGGAGAGATATATCTATTACTGGGTGCCACATCCGACGCCAGGCACAAAAATATGAATGGATCCATATTCGAAGGATACCTTCGCGACCTATAGGAGGCCATATCCAACATGTGGAGAATAAAACCACAGGTTGTCACACAATATCAATATATCGCCAACTTCAAGGCCACACAACATGATTTGTGGATACAGGCATGGAAGGACCCCAATAAGAAATGGCTACAAATGTGCTACTGTATCACAGAGGGAAACATCAACATGGTTATCAAAGACTAGGAAGACGAGTGGAAGATTCCATTCCTCACCCAAAAATTCCTAGAAAGGACAACAGAAGAGGAGGTGGGGCAGGGAGAGAAACACAACCTCAAGAAGTCCCAATGCCCAAGAAACAAAGGATGGGCCGGAAAAAGACAAAGCAAACAAATGAAGGGACAACTAAGACGGGGACCTAGAAGGGGAAGAAGGATGATACATAGTAGACCAAAGAACAACAGAAACAGGTCGAGGCCGCGCAAGGGACTACACGAAGTCCCAATCCCCAAGAACTAGGCCTTAGTAAGAGACCGACTACTCATACAGGGGGTGCATGTAAGAATATGAAGGCACAAAGAACACCTCCATAAATCACGATCACGGAAGAAGATGTAGAGATGATAGCCCGAATGGTTCAGGATTGTATATTCGAGGATTTTGACAATGCTTTGCACCACAGGGAAATAATTCAAGAGGATCTAGTAGGCATGCGGCAAGTCCTCAAGTAGATCAAGGAAGCGCAGACAGCAGACAACATCACGAGAACAAGGCCGCCAACATTGTATATAGGAGAAATACTGGAAGAAGGAGAGTAAGATACAGTCCATACAATACCGTAGGAGAACGCAACATTCCACATTACACCCAGTATGCTAGGCATGGATGAGATTGTGGGGTAGACACCCCTAAAATACTTAGCTCAAATCCAACTGGTATTGCCGCAGATACCATCCAAGGCTCTACACAAATTACATGTTAGCGTTACTTAAGAGGTACAGTCTCTTGAACACACAGAATTAGCCGAATTACAGTAGGAAACAGGGAAGTAGGACGCACTGGAAATAATATGTGAGCAAGATAAGTTCGAAACCCAAGAGGAAATGGAGTGCATGAATGGATTGGAGTAGAAAGTGGTAGGAACTTATGAAAAAATTCCAAAAACCGTGCAGAGGGAAGAAATTATAGCAGCAGAAAAGATTGATCAGATTGCACAGGAAATCGATCAATATCAGAAGGAGATCGGGAATCTATGTGAGAATCTCACACCCACCACTCCACCAATAGTAAAGGAGCAAAGGAAGCAGGAGGCAACAGAGAAACTGTAGGAGATAGAGCAATATGCCAGCACACCAGCCGACTTGTTCGATAAAGCATCACAACTTTGGACAAAGTTAGAGGAGGATCAAGAAGTCCAAAGGTGGGACAAGGAAGAAGAAAACATAAGAACAACTATCTAAGCCCTCAAGCAGAGGTAGAAGACAATGTCTATCACAAAGCGCATCAAAGGGGCGCAAGACATGAAGAAACTGCAGGAAGAACTCACCACTACGCAAACACAGAAAAAGGAGCTTCAGGCTCAAATGGAACCACTGCAAGATCATGTAGAAGAAGTCATTTCATAGGTAGAGGAAGCTAAGACATAAATAACACAGACCCAAGTAGAATGCACAAGATTGATTAGTGACAAAATTGCAGTCTAGATAGTAGACATAATCAAGGAGAAGACAACGCAGGTGCAAACACAAGCAACATAGCTCAAGGAAATGTTCCAGATGATCACCAAGGAGATCGAAGAAGCGCACAAAGGTTAGGTGGCTCGGGACAAGCCACATGTTAGTGTTGGGGGCCTGTTGGAAGCAGGCCAAAGTGGAAAGAAAGTCGATTTTGGGAAAGAAGGCATGCACGAGGAAAGTGACCACTCGAAGGAACTACATCACACATGCATGCATGGAAGACCTAACGACGGTAGGGTTAGGTTTTTGGTAATGCATTGTAATGGATGAAGAGACATAAACGTATAAGTAGAGATACTTAGGTCTCAGAGCGGGGACTAGTCGTTATTATAGAGAGAACTATTGTAGCGAGTCGGTATGTAATATTTTACTGTATAACCTATTTTTGTAATTTGTTGAGCTAGAGAAGATGAAGGAGGGTAGATCTTGAGGGTTAGAATGTAGGATGAGGAGCATGGTGTGATCTAGTCCACCTCATATAGGTCTTACCCAACTGAGAAGAGTTGTAAAGTGCGTGACGCTGTAATGAAGAAATACTATAATAAAAGAGCGAAGAGCCAGATCTTTGTGGACGTAGCCCAGGAGGGGGTGAACCACGGTAGCCTCTGTGTTAAGTGATTGAATGAATTCATGTCTTTATTATCTTTCAATAGATATTGATAAGCTAAATGAATGCGTTAGTATTTTTTTTGCATAAATCGTGATAACAATATACTGCGTTAATGAGTCATAATAGCACTCTCAAGACATAGTTATCAGATCTCTCACTCAATCCTAGGTTGTAAACACATGAGTATTGCAGCCACCCATTAAGACTATCTCAGGTGAGACGACGTAGTGCACCCCGTGTGCTGTGTTTCCTTCTGGTTTACTAGGAGGGCCAATAGTTTTAGAGGCTTTGTTGGAAACCCGAACATACATGAACCCTGGGTCAATAAACTCAGACATGATACTCAAGTAAGTAAGCCAACAACATGCATGAATAAAGAACGATAGAGTGTTTAATATAGATGGACAATATATGAAATAAATGAATATCACAAAGTACAATCCCATATCTCCACTCATTCCCAGACTGCAAGCAATTGAGCATTGCAGGCACCCACATAAATATCTCGGGTGAGACTATGCAGTACACTCTGTGTGTTGTGTTGCCTTCTGGTTTACCAGGAGGGTTGATAGTTTTAGAGGGATTTGTTGGAAGCTTGTTTAGATCTGAACCTAGGTCAGCCGAAGAGGTAGGAAGAGAGAGATAAACCAACATCACACCTCTCTATATCACTAGCATGGCGCACTAAATAATCCACGTAGAGTATATCATGTGTATTATTCCATTCTTTCATTCAGTAATTACAATTATTTAATCTTTCTCTCATTCTCCTCTCTCTCTCTCTCTTTGTTTTTTTTGCAATCTTTGTGTGAATTACTACTAGATATATTCTCTATGTAGGTTTCACCCAAACTTTAAATAGATTTACTTATTACACTTTATTTCTATGTTTGTAGATGAAACATGAAGAGGTTGAACATAAAAAACAAGTTGTTCAAGAAAACATTAGGTTGAATAACCAAATTGCAATATCACCTACAAGTGATGAAGAAATGAGAAATGCTCACAACTAGAGTGATGCCATCAATTCAAGTGATGAATGACAATCAATATAATTGAATGTTATTGCAAGTTGTATGTTTTGGAATATTTAGTTATGAAAATTGAGGATTTTGTTTAATGTACTTGACATATTGTCTCAATTACATGAGGACAGGTTAACAATAAGTGTAACAATTACTTATTGGTTGCATTTTGATTATTGTGGACCTTTACGTTATCCCATTTTCTATTATGATGAATCTCTTATTCATATATAATAAAATGGGTTTCTTATTTTATTGCATTTTTGAATGTTGCATTGTTGATTAATTAATATATGGATGATTTATATTGTTACAAATAACAAAGGTGTAATTCGTTGGATAATGCATTAATGCAATCATTATATCACAACGTAATAACAAAAATATAAAAATCAATATTATTATAATTTTTTTTTGATTTTGAGACGATTAATTGACAATTTGTAAAAAAACAATTAATTCAAATACATACATATTGGTGCATTGTATTATTTTTGCCTCACTAAATGATGTGTTCCATAAAATAGACAACAATGCATTTCTATGTGTCATACACACTGGTTCTCATTAATTACATTGAATCTCTGGTGCTAAAAATTATGAAAAAACACCAGTACTTTAAACAACATAACATACGATTATATTTATTGTTGATTACACACCGATGATTTACATATAATATATGCACTAGTTCTTAGTAACAAAGAATGGCACCAACTTCTCACCTCAACTGTTCGAAATTTCACTTCCCTCCACTACACATGGTAATACAAGCATCGATGCATACAAATTATACGAGCACCTATGTACCATAAAACAAAAAAGAATAATTTGGTGCTTAATATTTATATGAGCACTAATGCATCATACAGGAAAAAAATATATAATTGGTGTGTAATAAATATACGAGCCCCATTTCTCTTTTGGTTTATGTATGCACCAATGCATGTTACGTAAGAATGCACTGGTGTGTGTTACAAATACACACATTGAAAAAAAACCTTCGTTCACCCATTTCTTTTTAGTTATAGGGAACGTCCGTTAACACCTCCACTACGATTATCAAAGTTTTTTTTGAAAATTTTGCCCAATCTTGTAACACTAAAAAGATCCACTACAAGGTGTTTTCCTTGTAGTTCTCAAGTCAGGGTGGGTGAATGGTACACACATTAATTCCTTTATCCGTATCTCTCGCTAAATTAATTATTCCACTCCTATTCAAAGGAGTTTATTAAGTTAGGTTGTATCATTTGGGTTTTCTTTCATTTGTCCTAGGTTGAGTCTAATTTCATTGCTACAATTTTGGTCTATTGCATTTCATGTTCTAGTCTCGAGTTAGGGTTTCCAAACTTTGGTATTTTGTTCTTGTTATTTGAGTATTGGCCACAACTTGGTCAAGGGGAATTTGTCATGCCCCAATGATTTGTTGTCTGATGTTTCTCTAGTAATGTTGATATTGAGTAGAATTCTAAAGGAAGACCCTTTGTTGAGTAAGTTTATAAGTGACGTAAGCTTTTAACTTGGTTTTTGAAGGTCAACCATGTCTATATTGCAATGTTGCAACTAGTTTGGGTTATGTTAGGTTTTTAGTTTATGTTCAGGTTGAGATTATCACAAGTGTTGGATGACAAGAAAAATAAAACATGTGAGAGTGATGTGATTGATGGGATACAATTATTTGCATAGATTTTTCATTGACAATCACTTTTATGGGAAAAAGGGAAATTTAAATCCCAGATCTTTGGACATGAGTGTCAACTAACAATTCTACCTACCAATATTAAGTGTACTTTTGGTTTGAAAACCCCAATACTTAACTATTTTAGTACCCACTAGTTGCATGCCTGTTGTGATTCAAAGTTTGATAACATCTCAAAGTCCATAGTTAATAAAGTCTCTGCATAAGAAGTTTGGCTTGTCCCTCGATCTTAGCACACAATTATCGGAATTTAATAGTGACAATGTTGATTAAACAACAGAATCATGGGGAAGGTGAATGCAAAAGGGGAGAGCAACAAGAAGTTGTTGGGGAAATTATTTAAGAGTCCATGTGGAGATAAGAATTGGTTGATGAGGGGGTTGACTCGCAAGTCAAGTTTTTTGGGGATTTGAACGACCAGTTTGAAAGCAATAGACTAGTTAATCACAACTTCACCAATGCTAACTTTTTCTTTAAATGTATCCATAGGTGTATAATCACTAGGTAGCCATAATTGATGGCGAAATTTCCTCCACATGGAAATAAGAATTTGAGCCACTTTGGGTATCAACCCTCATGAATTTTTTTGTATTTCTATCCTTTGGGAGTATTGGGGAAATTTGTGTTTGCACTAAATTTTTGATCGGTCAGTTACATCAAATTTTTCATGGTTGGAAATGCCATACCTTATTCATTCCCATATTATTTGGATACTCATTTGCCTATCTAGGGATAAGGAAGACATGGTGAAATTTTTTATAGGACAAGGAAGCATTATTAAAAGAAAGGGGAAATCAATGTACATAAAAATATGGTACTATTAGGGGAGGCTGAGGAGTTGAGATTTGCTTAATCAACGATGAGTGCATAAAAGTATTGTCCCAAGTGATGGCATGCATAATCATGTGTAAGCTAAGAAAGGGAGAACACACCCTCCATACCTTGCCTATGGCCAAATCATGTATCCAACGGGTCCAATTAAATTGGTGCACGTATATGTAGAATAAGTTGTTTGCGATGTGTAGTGAGGCTCAAGCCACAAGTTATTCTCTTATCTTTTAGTTGCATTTTCTATGTTTGGTGGTGATAATAGAACACACAAAAGCTTCAACCTAAGAGAGTACAAACTATATTGGTTTCATAATACACATCATGGAGCATCCAAAAGGATGTTGAAAATGTAGCCTTAAATGTCATATCTTTTACACAATGGTACAACATGACGATAATCACCACCATACATTCCATAAAAATTCCCAAGCACTTAATTGATGCACATTGTAGTAATTTGAAATTTAGCATGAACCATGGCAATATGTATGTTTGACATAGGGTAGCTACGAAGGATACATTTTGGGTCTCTTCACTCTTAATCATGCTTACAAAATAGGGGTTAGTAAAGAGTGTGTTCACATATACATGTATGGAAGACTAAACCTCAAATTATTGTCTACATCTTTCCTAGAGTCTTATTGAATCCCTTAGGTTAAACATCTAGAAAAAAAGTTGTGGTGTGTTCCCAGGTTATGAGGAAATAGGAATGGATGAAGGGAAACAAGGATAGCTAATAACCTGACCCAAAAACCTTGGATTAAGGGTCAAATTGTAATCCTACTAAGGTATGGGAGGAATATTATAAGTCTTTTCCAACCATCCTCTATTCTAGATCATGCCCAATTTTATGGATAGGAAATGAAGGCCTTAAGACTCTATTACAGACTATATCAAAGCTGGGGAAATGCATACTCTTGGTGTTGTGCTACCCTATGCCCTTGTGAAAACATAAATTCCTACCAAATTGTAGTCGACATATCATTTCATAGTTGTGGCTACTTTCTCTCCCCATGCTTCTAGTATTAGAAAATATAATTGTTTATCCCTCATTCCTAAGGTGCAAACAACACCCCTACTTATGGAGTTACCTACCTTGAAGGGGTTTTCCAAACTTAAGGAGATTGTTATCACCAAAAAATCACTCACAAAAATACATATGATGGCTGAAGAAGTTACCAGTGTGTTGACGGGCGAAATTGACCGTCCGTCAACTGGGAGAGTGGAACTGGTCCGGGGTTGTCTAAATAACCCAAGCCATTTGGGATGAACAACCCTGATGGGTTTAGCGGCTCCGTTAGCCGATCTAAGTCCTAAGAAAAAAAAAGAAAACTACTCTAAATTAACTAATCTAACTAAAACTAACTATTAAAACAAACTAATAAAAACAAAACAAAACTATTAATATATATACAATTTACTATCTAATACTATACAATTACAATTTTATAAAATCAAATGATCACTTACTAACAGAGTCAAATTTAATTACAAATATACAATGTTTACAAATTATAGATTTGAATGAAAACCTGAAAAACTCATTTGTAATCTCTCCTAAGACAACGAGACTATTGTTTTTTGATTTTTATGATTTTATGAAAAAAAATAAACTAAAAAACTATCTAGACTAAATAACTAAAATACTAACTCTAACTACAAATCTAAACTACACATATATCTAACTAAACTACTTAAATTATACTAAGAAATTAACTATTAAATACTAAATAACAAACTCACCTGAAGTAATGTTTTGCAATTTGTCCTGTGTAAGATGGTCGATTTAGCTGTTTGGTGGGAGGAAACCCGCACCATATTCTCCACGATCTTCTCGTAAACGGGAAGCTGCTATGCTCTTCATATGTGATTACAAGACAAACAAAACATAAAAAATTACAACAATCTTATGATTTACAAATATTCACAGTTAGATAAATCCACATTCAAAGATCTATACAAAATGATTCAATTAACAAAGAAGAGAAATTTGTCATTTATTAACTGAAACAAAGTAATTGCCGTACTTCAAAAATAGGAGAGATTAGATACAGATGACATATAAATCAAATCATATCAGCATACAAATAATTATGATAGCTAAAGTAGTCGATAATTAATTGCCAACTGATATGAAAAAACTTGAAACAAAAGTTTGATATATTGAAAGTGAAAGATGTTACAAGACATCAACTTTCGTCTCAGTTTGAATCATAAATCCATAGTCTGGTTCTCCCAGAGTGAGGATGATGATGTTTATTACAAATAATGACAAGTATTTAAAGACCTTACACAGGGTAAAACATCCCTGTGGAAGTTATCAAAACTATTTACACAAATCTGGGAAAATATCCCCAAGTTTCTATCTCTATCTCAAACTAACAACTTAAAAATAAAAACTACATCACACAAATATCTCCTAGACTGCCACAACATGCCCAATTGATTATTGCAATTCGAATGTACCTAAAAGAGGACAAAAATAGGCAAGTTAAAAGGATATCTTATTAATAAAATTGATAAAAATCTAATTTCTAAGACTAGCTACAGAATCCTGCAATTCTGTAGTTGGTCTAAATCAAACACATAATCATTTTAAAATCTAATTCGAACTTAAAGAATTAAATCCAAACTATCAAACCAATATTTGATTGCTAAAAACATCATTCAAATCGACACTTGCTAAATCGTATCCAACCAAACGATAACAGAGATGTATGCACTCTGTTTAATTCGTTATCACCAATTCGGGTATACAGAATTGTATTGGATAACTCAACAACAATAAAATTGTTTTCATAAACCAATTGAAATCGATACAGTTAAACAAATCATATCCAATCGTTTATGATGCCTTATCCATTAACAGAAAACATGATCAAATCCACATGAAATCAACAAGTTCGTTTTCAGATTGATATAACTGTATTAACATAAACAAACGACCCAGACTTTTAGCAAATCAAATCAAAACTGGTATGTAAATTGTCACAAACGAAATCGTAATAGGATTAATCTATTGATAACAGGGGATGTGGGATTGGTCAAATGTTTGTTATTGCCAATTGGGGCAAACACAATCAATTGATATTCAACAAAATCATTACTTGAATTCATTTCAAAACGAACTATTAGCCGAATTTTCTCATCTGAATTCAATAGAGATAAAATCAAAACCAAAAGAGCAGCATCAAATCGATTTTCGATACGAATCCAACTCATAAAAGCAATCGTGCTAACTCAATATACGCAACAACAAGAGCAAATCGAACAGTTTGAGTTTGACGTAATCGTTATGAATCAACACAGTTCCATGATTTCGGCGAAGAGATCTTTTGCACAGGTCAGATATAATCCAAATCCAAACGAGAATGTTGACAAAACAGAGTCGTTTTTCCAATTTAATAGACTACATCGTATTTATCAAGCCAATTCAATCCTATGAAATCATTTCAAAAATCAAATCACAAGAACTAAATCAGAGCCGTTGATATCCAACGACAACAAAATCATGTTAAATCAAAACAGAACCGTGTTCTAATTTTAGCGTAAAAACCTCCTGTTCAGGTTAGATACAAACAAAATCCAAGCGAAAGCGAAAATCATTTATTTTGTTAATTCAAACCAACATAATTATTCAAAACGAATCAAACCCAGTGAAAACAAACCAATTGCTAAACTGGGCACGACCAAATCGTATAACCAAATCATAACTTCATTTAATTTTAGCAAAACGAAAGCAATGTACATGATCCACAACATAACCATTTTTGATAATCAAACTATGACAGAGTCATCTCGAACAATGGACAGAGCTAATTGAAAACCAAACTCAATTCATTATATTAATCCTATCAATTCAAAAAAATGAAATTGATATTGAAATTCATACCTGGATAATCAACAGACTACTTCGTCATGATAGTTTGGAATTGACGAAGGCTGTCGCCGACTTGACATTCCTAAAAACGATCGAACCAGTGGTTTTCTGCTTCTTGTCATTAGCTTGAAGCTTGTCCCTTTCTCTTGTCAACCCTGTAACTTGGTTTTCCAATGATTTGATTTTCGACTGTAATAAGGGAACGTCGGTATAGTAGCGCTCCAGCCACACATTACATTGAACACATGTTGTCTGCTCGGGCTTCGAAATTGCAGGCGAGGGTTGGTTTAGATCACCGAGGGTTCCATTAGGTAGCTTGATCCCTGGGTATCTAGGAATTTTCTTTAGGGAAGGGGGTAAATTATAAACAAAGTCATAGGGTGGCTCGGAGCACAGACCACGGGAATAAGGGTATTCTCCAGCCAGGAAGCGCTCGATATCAGAGTCTGAGTCTTTCCTGAGGACTATGGGTTTTTGATCAGCACTTGGCTTAGTTTTATTCCGTGCAAGTCTCGATATCAATCGAGCATTCCTTTTACCTTTTCTATTGACAGTAGGGTTACCCTTGACTTTCTTTCTCACAGGCTTTTTTACAGCCTCAACCTTGTTTGTTATAATGTCGGGTAGGTCGATATCAGGGTAGACCGAGGGTTTGGGAGAGGGTAAAAGGACATGGAAAGTTACGGGTGGCCCGACCTTAGTCTCGCTGACCACAGGCTTGTCGATTTGGACAGACTCTGAATCAACAAAGCCATTTCGAGAGAGAAAAGATTGCTAATTATCGCCGTGAAGGTTCAAATGGTGAACGATGATGAGTTTGATCAGGCCGTGGTGGAACAAGCTACTATCGACCTTCTCTTGTTTAAACCTCTTTGAAATCTTGTACAGACTACACAAGTAGTAAAATGGCATGTTCAATGGATAACCCATGAAATTGATTAACATTCGAAGGTGATAAATAAAAGCCAATCCATACTGACCCTCACAGGTCACAAATTGTTTAACCATTATCAAAAAGTCATGCCACCTAGGTTTAAGCGTGGAAATAGGCATACCTTTGTCACAGGATGTGACTTTTTGTGATACGAACAGTAAAGGCCATGACACCTCGTCGACTTTAGAGTTTTTAAACCATCGCTAGCCCGTGGCTACCAATCCTGTAGCAGAGCTTATGAACTCTTCATTCAGCTCAAGATGAATGTCACCTACTTTAGACCTACACCCATCAAAGGTAAGAGCGAATTGTTGTGCAACAAATAGATTGAAACCCTCGAACCTCTGTACAAACGAGAGCCAACCACTATCCTCTAAATCTTTCCGGGCGTTATCGAACAATAGCAGGGCTTGATTACCATTCGACTCAATTCGCACCACTGGTGCCATAGACAGGAGCACACAGTGAGCGATGTGAACGAGCCAGGGTTTGGGTGCAACATACGCAGGGGCAGAACGCTCACATGCTTACCCGAAACTAGCAAAGGTGAAACAGGGATAGGGGTAAACATTAATGACATATCGTGCGAAGGTGGTGGAGCTATTTCTGCCATGCAGAATAGTCATTACCATGGTACAACCACCAGCGCTTACAACTTACTCAAATCACAACGCATATGTGTTACAAACATGCCACTTCAATCAATCAATCGAAACCTTTGGTAAGTGGATTAATCATCCGCGCGAGCAATAGTTATAGTTTCAAAACCAAAGCAATAAATCAAAACCGCACCAAGGGTTTTGTTATATGAAACATGCGTTGTATGAAACGTTTTATACCAAGGGTTTTTCCACAACACAAACGTGTTTTCAATGTGCCAAGTGAATCGATCAAAGAAAATATAAATCCAAATCACCAATGCATCATAAACTTGATCAAAAGAATATCACCACAGTCGGTTAAACGAAGTCTCAAATAAGAATGTCAAAAGAATAATGATCTTACAATCTTGTCAATTGTGTAACGATAAACAAATTCGAAAACACGATGAGCATATAAACAAGAGCAATCATAACAATCCATTAATGATTTTAATGTGACTTCGTAAATCAAATTTTCATGCTTTCAGTCATGAAAACAAGAACAAAGGTAAGTGTGCAAACACATATAAAACAATAGTGTCGTTTTATTGAAGAGATTGCGACAAAATCAAAGTTTGCAAAACTATGGTGTAGGCAGCTTATAAGGACAGTATAAAAATGTGAATTGGATGCCATCAATGGCAACACACTGGTAGAAGAAGTTATCCCTGCCAAAAGAACAAATTCAGATTAGGATAACGAGAAAAATTCTAACTCAAAGATAACAACCAGAAAATCGTGTGAACATCATCATTAGCCAAATATTCCAGCAGTGTTTAAAGGATGAAAGCTGATAACAGTCTCAGAACAAGCGAGTTGCGATATTAAAGATAAAATCTCCAACACTGTTGACAGAGCCATTGCTGCCAGCAGACATCCATAGCCTCAACAGGGTTTCCATTTAACCAACTCTGACATCCATATCCTGCCAAGAAGTTCTAGATCAGAATAAAGGACATTAAGAGGTTTCTTATTTGCAAATTTTCATGTACCCGACATTGCTTCACTGCCAGTGGGCCTGTTCAGTACCTCGACGCAGTTGTCTTGGCATCATGCAAGCATTTACCCGCTGCCAGCAGACCTGTTCAACATCCCGACGGGTTTACAAGCACTTCCCACAACTCTTTTATTGATTTATTTTGTTTTGTTTTTCAAAGATATATAGTTGAGCGGGGTGACACTGAAAATTATGATATCTTAACATATTTTTTTAGACCTCAGTAGATTTTTTTTAAAAGTGTCCTTTATTAAGATCCAGAGATGTTTCATTTACATAACCAACTTCCTAAGACAGGGAGACATCTTCTGAGTCATTCCCTTAAGGAAAAGGGACAGCGTAAAAAGATAATAGATGATCCCAACAAGCTTATGTTAGAGATTGAAATCAATTAACTTCTTTCAAACGACAAACTTTTGCCAATTACAGATGTAAATTTCAGAAGTATACAATTGATGTTTATACAATTTTCTTAGCATTTATTTCAGCGAAGGAATTTTCTGTTTTCTTTGTCTGAATAGCTCAGTATACAGGTATGTGTATTTCCAAAAACACAAGCTGATAAACTCAAAAGAGAAATAAAAAACAAAAACAAAAAGAAAAAGCAAACAAAAGAAAAATATGTACATATTGTACAAGGGTTGTCGTCAAGCAAAGTATCTTTTCAGGGCTTGGCCATTCACCGGATAGGTGTTAGGATGCCCTTCAAGATTCTGCAATCAGAAATAACTGGGACCCAACTTTTCAGCAATTAAAAATGGTCCAAGCCATAAGTTTTGAAATTTCGTGTGCTCTCCTTTTCCCTCAAGCGGTTTGTCCCATTTCAAGACGAGATCACCTACTTCGAAATTCCTATCAGAAGCTGAGTTAGAATCGAGCCAACTTTTAACCGATAATTGATGCTGATCTAACTTACGTTTAGCTTGGGATCTTACCTCTTCTAGCTTCATCAAAGCGTTAATTTAGTTTTCTAAAGGGGGACAATCTTCTTCTTGGATTTTCTGTGACAACTGTAGTGAAGGAAGAAGAATGTGAGGTGGCAGAATTGCTTCTCTGCCATAAATGAGAAAAAAGGGGGAGTTACCTACAACAACTTTTGGTGTTACCCTATCATCCCATAGTGCATTCAACAGTGCATTGTGCCAATTTTTGTGATTTTCAGGCACCGTTCTCTTGATGATTTTAATCAAGTTCTTATTTGCTGATTCTCCCAATCCGTTGCCCTCGGGGTAATAGCTAGCATAATACTTCAATTTAATTACTTTTTCCAAAGCAAACTCTCTCATCTAAAGATAGGAAAAGTAAGACACGTTATCGAATACTAAACAGTCAGGGATACCAAAACGAGTGATAATATTTGCATTTAGAAAGGCAATTACCTGACTGGTGTTCACAGTTCTTAACGCAACAGCTTCAGACCATCGGGTAAAGTAATCTATGGCTGTCACAATAAACTTGTGCTGTTGTGAGGATGGGGGGTTGATTGGACCTATGATGTCAAGGCCCCACTGCTGAAAAGGAGAGTCTACTGAAACGGGATGCAAAGGAAAGGCTGGTTTTTGTAACCGCCCTGATGCTTTCTGACAAATGGTACATTTACGACACAAGGCATGGGCGTCTCTAAAAAGTGTGGGCCAGTAATAACCGACTCTTAAAACCTTATGAGCAGTGGTGTCACCGCCAAAATGACCACCAGCTTCTCCAACATGCAACTCTAACAAGACTTTTTCTGCTTCGTCTTTCTCAAGACAACGCATCAGTACGCTGTCAAAACTTTGACGAAACAGGATACCATTAACCAAATGAAAGGAGGCAGATTTTAATCTCAACGCTCTTCTTTTAGTGGGGTTCAAGTGACGGGGGGCTGACCCATGTCCAAGACAGAATCTTATATCATCATACCAAAGACTGACAGAGTTTTGTGCGCAACAGATTGTGTTTTGATCGTGTTGTCCTAGGTTTGACGTACGCTTTCTTCTTGCTGTCCTGCTGCTGAATCAACGACTAACTTACATAACCCTTAGCCTCTTTTCTTTTCTCCTAGTTCGCCATCTTTTCTCCTAGTTCCTTCTGCACTAACAGGTTTCTGACGGCTGGGTAGGGGACAATGACTTTCATCCTTGACTTCAAAAGATAGGATCAGAAATGCTTGACTGCTTTGAAAAAAGCGTAGGCTTGCCGATCTACCGCTGGGTAATTAAGTTCAACGCCTTTGAAAGAAGATCTCATAAAGGCAATGGGTACTTCATTGTTTTCGATGTTCTTTTGAGTTAGGACGGCGGCATAGGAACGGTCAGAAGCAAAAGTGTAGAGTGTAAAGTCTTGAGAAAAGTCGGGGCTCATGAGAGACAGAGCGTCTATTATGGCCTTCTTTATTGCATTAAAAGCTTGATTTTCTAGGGGTCCCCAGTGATATTGGGTGTCTTTCTTAATTAAATTATGTAAAGGCCTGACCATTTCGGAGAAACTGGGGACGAATCTCCTCACGAAGTTAATCTG
>SNQJ01S0043445.1:91697-113071 GCA_010110895.2 Picea sitchensis | reverse complement strand
AAACGAAGTCTCAAATAAGAATGTCAAAAGAATAATGATCTTGCAATCTTGTCAATTGTGTAACGATAAACAAATTCGAAAACACGATGAGCATATAAACAAGAGAAATCATAACAATCCAGTAATGATTTTAATGTGACTTCGTAAATCAAGTTTTCACGCTTTCAGTCGTGAAAACAAGAACAAAGGTAAGTATGCAAACGCATATAAAACAATAGTGTCATTTTATTGAAGAGATTGCGACAAAATCAAAGTTTGCAAAACTATGGTGTAGGCAGCTTATAAGGACAGTATAAAAATGTGAATTGGCTGCCAACACAGTGCAACACACCAAAAATAATACCTCCAACAATAACATGATTCATTCATAAAATCACAAAACTATACAAATTGTTCCTTTAAATTCTGCGCAGTCTTCCAAGTGCCTTTCTATGCACATCTGCATGGGATAACACTACCAAATTAATGCAAATTGCATGTATTGCATGACTGCCATCGAAGAAATGCATGCAGATGCATAAAAAGTGTATTTATGATTTTGGTCGGGCCTCACCCACTTCCAACTCGGGTGTACCATGAGAAGCCGCCCAAATCTAGGTGAAAATCTAGCCTTGGGACCATTTAAGGACTAGGGAGGTACCTACATGAGGTCCCCTATTCACAATACAAAATAGTTTTTTAAAAGATTGAATGAGGCCTATACATACAAGCTTGATGTAATATCCTCAGGTATTAAACATTTTACTGAATAATTTCCATTTATGAAAATTTGTACTTGGTTTTATTAAGACATTTAACTGTTATTTTTTAAATTATTGAGCAAGAGTTTGACTTGCCAACTATCCTATAAAAATAGTTGACTATGACTCCATGAGTGGGGAACATGTTGGAGTTAACTCAGAGCTGGATTTGACAAGTGTCAAAAGTGGAGTTCTGTCACTGGAAACCCCTAAAAGTTAGGGATTTCTAAAGCTGTGAATTTCCAAAGAGGGAAAGAAAATTCAAGAAAAGTCCTAGGCAAAAGAAATAGGATATATACAACATATGTGGGAGGCAAGATGCTACTTATTACGTTGAGAAGGAATGGTTTATTTTCTGTGTGAGAAAAAATGGTAGGAAAATAATTCTGAATTGTATAGAAGTGCATTGGTCAAGGAGTGAAGCTTATTTCTCCCTTATGGAGTCATAGTCAGGCACGGTGGTGATCAGGACAAGTGACTTGGCTGTTCTGCATCTACGGTTGGGTGGAAAGTGGTTGTTCCATTTGTTTTTCAACTTGTTGAGTACATGTATGTATATTTTTCCCCAGTTATATTCATGTTTTGTTTAGTGATGCTCTGGTTAAACTACATAAATTATGGAATATAGGAATATGTACAATACAAAAATTAAAAGTGATTATCTCTTCATTCTGTATAAATTTCAGAGTATAGAATTCTGCTGTTCAATTACTAGTTTGTAGGGAAATCATGTTACAATATATGGATCTGCTTGTTAGTGACAATCTATGATAGCTCTTTGGAGAGATCTAAAGTTTTAGATTAAGGTGGAAACATATAGACACCATACAACTTGCATATACATTCAAAATATAACATTATTAATAATTTAAGACTGTGGGACTTAAAAACACTGATTGAAAGAAGTTTGGGATTTAAATTTAAGAGTCCGGGACTTAAAAACACCGATTGAAATAAGTTTACTATTTTAATCATTACTAAAAATTATCCAATGATTCCATAGCGTTGGAGCTAGAACTAGACCGATGTGATGAAGTCCCAACCAGAGAAGCTTCCGAAAAGTCTGATGGGTTCCCTCAATTTTTTTCAAAGGGACCCATCATTAAAAAAATATTACCCTTTGAATCTGGGTATCGACTAGAATAAAAATGATGCCTCAGTAAGAGATGGTATTCTCCATCATTAAACAAAAGAAGTAAGCGTTTTATTAAAATGTGTCAAACTTTAACTATGGAGATATTAAAATAAAATAGAAATATATTTATATATATCAGTAAATTCAAATCCAAATACAATCGTGTCCAGAGAAATTGATAAGGAGACATTCTTTCGAATATAAGTAGTTTTACATAGAATCAAAGTAAAAATGTATTAGGGTATGATGCTTTAAAATTTATTCCTTTCCAGGCCTTGTTTAAGTGTAACTGGAAGTTATTATAGACGAATACCATGTTATTATATAAGGTAATACCTCTGTAATATGATGTAACTCCTTGTTTCGGCGTTTGGAATGCCATGTGAAGGCAGGAACGCGGTGGTGCATAATTGGTCCAGCTCATGGGGTGTTAGTCCTTCTAGACTAAGGAGTAATGGCTAAACTACTACGTTAAACACGTGACAATCTACCTAGATAGACTCTATGCATAAATATTTAAGAAACTTTCGACAAACTTAAATCCTCTCCTCTCCATACATAATTCATTCTTGGTTGATTTTCATCGTTACCTATCGTATAGAATACAAAACCCAAAGGAAACAAAACTATAATCCTTGCTTGGCATAAATAAAAGAATTTGAAGGGAATATCATGATTGGAGAGATCAATAATTGTACAAGTAATCCTTGAGAGACTTCCTAGGAGTATGAAAGGACCTTATAGTTAATGTTTTTAAGACTAAGAACCCTTTTAAATAATGATCTTATGATTATGATATGAATAAAAATGATATGGATCATATGTGATCCAGATTTATGATTTATGCAGGAACACAACAGAATACACACATAACCATGAATACAAAGATGCAACAGAAATAACATTTCATTTCATTAATATCAAAGAATTGAAATTTGTTTATAGACATAATAGAAATAACTAGCTAGGGCGCTGGTAGCTTGTTTCTGAGAAGAGATGTGGCGGATATAAGCCTCTGAATTCTATGTTACAATGAGGCTTGAAGGCCTCTATATTATTGAGAAGCAATGGAAACCCTAAACCTCCAAAAAACCTAACCCTAGGAGATGAAATGCCAGAATATGGGCCTTGTCGGGGTAAATTGGTACATCAATTTCCTGGAGTCGTAACTTTGGCATACTATCTCCGTTTGATGCTTATGATACATTGTTAGAAATATCAATTCGAAGATTACAACTATTGACAACAAGTAACTTGAAACAATTTGTCGATCAGTAGATACCCAAAAAACATCGTTTAGGGCCTCAAAACGGCTCCGGAAGTTCAGGACCCAAAAAACTGCCAAAAATAGTAAATTGTGCTACAATTAAGGAAACTGAAAAACTGAAAGAAACAATGGCCAGGGTCCAAGTGGAATAGGTGGGTGGCCACCAATATCCACCTAGATGATTCCTCCCCACTTAGGAAGCAATGGTCCCCATTGTGTTGAGTTCCTCCATGAGATGAGGAAACTTCTGCTGAACTTGGTCCCTGGTGAGCCACTTGCCCTGGTGAAGGAGTTGGTCTGCTTTGACAACTCGATATAGCTGGATCCTCTGTTGGTGGGTGTTCTTGATCTGTGTGTTCATAATCCAATCAGTTGTGGCTTGTTCCATGTAGTCTGGGTTTAACTTTGTTGGTGTGAGTTGTTCTGGCATGTCAGATGTGTCCAATAGAGGTGGAAAGTAAGGCTGAAGGCGGTCCACATTGAACACTGGGTGCAGACCAAGGAATGGTGGGATACTGAGCTCGAAGGAATTTTCCCCTACAACCTTGGTTATGGTGTATGGCCCATATTGAAGCGGATGAATCTTGCGGTGGGGTCCAGCGAGGCGCTCCTTCTGCAAATGTAGCCACACTTTGTCACCCACCTGGAAGTTGTATAGCACCCGATGCTGATCATGCCACTTCTTGTACTTAGCAGTGGATCTGTCAAATATTTCATGAACCTGTTGGAAAATGTGCTGAATGCACTCAATGAAGTTGTTCACCTTGGCAGCTTCAGACTGGACATGAGCTGAATCAGCCCGAGCAGCTGCAAATGGTATGGCTACATCAATGGGACATAGTGGATGGAATCCTAAGCCCACCTGAAAGGGGCTGTGGTCAGTTGAGTTTGTTTCCATGCTTAGTAGAAGGAAGGCCCGACATGTAATCCATGGAGATGGATTTCCAAAGTCAACTAGGGGTAGGCAACGAAGTATAGAGGCCTTGATTTTTGATGGTCGGTTTGGCAATGACACAGACAGTGAAGGATTTGATGTACTTATCGACATCCTGTCGAAGGTTTGGCCAATATAAATACTTTTGCAGTATTGCCACTTATTTCTTGACCCTGAAATGCCTAGTGACCCGACTATATTGCACTTCCCAAATCATCGTGGCACGCTCGCTTGAAGGAACACAAAGGTATCCCAGGTGACATAGTAGTGCATCCTGGAGGTAAAATTTTGGAACTCACTTACCCTCCAAGAGCGTCTTGTATGTGTGGCCGAAATCTAGATTGCTCTTATAGAGAAGCGACCAATCAGAGGTCTCGTGCCCACAAGATTTGAGCACAGTGGTTATCACCACAATCGATGGTCGATTGAGGCAGTCTGCAACATTATTGGTGCTGCCCTTCTTATACTTGATGTTCAAATGAAACTGTTGCAGATATGTGGACCACTTTTGATGGTGACCATTCTGCAACTTCCCTTGTGTCTGTATGAACTGCAGGGGTCGGTGGTCTGTGTGGATGATAGTTTTCTTCCCCAAAATGTAATGCTTCCACTGTTGGCAAGCCTGCACAATGGAATTCATTTCTTTGTCATAAGTGGGATACTTTCAGACTATGTTAGACAGTGTCACACTGTAATATACCACTAGATGCCCCTGTTGAGTAAGAACTTCCCCAATAGCATAGTAAGAGGCATTTGTCTCGATCTCAAATGGTTGTTGAAAGTATGGTAATGTGAGCACCGGGGTGCAACAAAGATGATGTTTCAATTCTACGAACACCTTTTGTTGAGATTCCGACCAAAATAATTTTTCTTTTTCTCCTCCCTTGGTGACTTGACTCAAGGGCCAAGTGATATGAGAGAATCCCAACACGAACTTGTGGTAGAAATTAGCAAGACCTAGAAAGATGCGAAGCTCTGTTAGAGTGGTCAAGGCTGGCCAATCCCGAATGAATTGGATCTTGGTTGGATCCACATGCACCCCACGCTCATCAATAATGTATCCTAGATACAGAACCTGGGTCATGCCAAAAGTGCACTCCTCCAAATTGGCACACAACTTATGTTTCCGCAGTGTTTGGAGGACCTGTCGGATGTACTGGAGGTGCTCTTCCCAAGTCTGGCTGAAGATCAGTATGTCATCCAAGTACACTACTAAAAATGAGTTGATGAATGGCTGCAAGATGTCATCCATCAGCCTCATAAAGGTTGTGGGAGCATTTGTCAACTCGAAAGGCATGACTAGCCATTCGAAAAGGCCCTCCTTAGCTTTGAAGGAAATCTTCCACACATCAGATGGTTTGATTGGTACCTGGTGATACCTAGACTTGAAGTTGATCTTGCTGAAATATTTCACCCCTTTGAGTTGGTCCAGAAGGTCATCAATCTGTGGAATTGGGTACCTATTCCATACGGTGATATTGTTCAATGCCCGATAGTCAATATAGAGTCTCCAAGTCCCATCCTTCTTTTGCACCAACATGATCGGGCTCCCACATGGTGATGAACTTGGCCGAATGTGACCTTTCTACAGTAGCTCCTGAATCTATTGCTTGATTTCATCGTTCTCCATAACAAAGTGCCGATAGATCGGTCCATTGGGCAGCGACGCACCTGGGGTCAGATCGATGGGGTGCTTGACCTGACAGTGCAGAGGCACCCCTGCATGTGAGGTGAAGATGTCTCGGTAGTCCTCCACGACATTGTCCATTTGTTGTTATCATGCGAAGGAGTCCTATATGGAGGTCGTGGCCACAATATTCTTCTTTCCCTGAGGGTGGATCATCAGGAAAACAAATTTCCCAGTTTTGGAAATGATCTTACTGCATTGTTTTGCAGTAACCAAAGAGATAGCGACAAGTGGTGGTACCTCTGGTATCCTATACAACTTATTTCCCAAGGTAAAAATAAAAACGTGAGGCCGTGACTCATACACAACATGTCGCTTACACAAGTATGGTTGGCCTAATAATACATCACAAACATAGGGAGGAGCAATGTAACATAATACCTCATCGGTGAAGGGTTTGATGTTGTAGGGAAGGCAACATTGTTGGCTGATGCGGAGATCCCATCCTTAGTGAAGCCACCCGATGGTGTACGACTATGAGTGTGTTGTGGTCGGCAAGCCCAACCGCTTCACGACCTCTGCTGAAATTAGGTTCTTTTGGCTCCGACTGTTGACAATGAACTGTAGCGGGGAACCCTTTACCCACATTTGGGAGTGGAAGAGATGCTCCTCCTCCTCTTGATCTTCCGGTTCTTCATTTTGGATATTCGTGGTGGAAACGATGGCGTTGGGATCCGCATTGATAATTTGCTTCCCTCTATCATTCCCCTTATCGGGTTCTAATTCAATGTCAAAGCATGCATTTGATTCAAAATCCCTCATCTCGGCCACCAATGACTTTTTGGCTCGACACTCACTTGTGTTGTGAGTGGAGCTCTTATGGAACTCACACCACTTTCCCATGTCCTTCTTCGGCTTCATGGTGTTGTTCTTTGCATGCGGATTTGGCAGGTTGTCTTGAGCCACCATGCCTTGGCTTTGTCCTTTGTTCTGCGGTTTGGGGGCACCTTTCGCTTGATTTTGATTCTCAGATCCAAAGTCTCGCTTCTTCTGTTTGAATTTATTCTCAATCTTGGAAGCATATCGGTATGTCATACCAAGTGAGGAGATGTCGAGGAACTCCATTTTCTCCTGAATGTATGTGTGTAGATAATTTTAGTACTTCAACACCAAATGTTTCTCCGAATCTTTGATACCCAACTTTGTGCACAGGGTATGGAATAGATTCATTAGCTCATGCACATCTTGATCCCTTTACTGCCACAACGTAGTCAATTGTATGTACTTTTCCTCATATCTCCCCATGGGATAATATTGTTCCTTGATGGCGTCTCAGAAAGAATTCCAAGTGGGTATGACCAAGAACAGGGAGGGTTCCTCCTCGTCCTTTTTCTCACAGTAGGTTTCCCAGTAGTCCTTGACATGGGGGGCGGCTTTGAGCAATGAAAAAATAATCTTCTCCTTGTCAGAATAGTCATGAACCAAGAAATATCCTTTTAATAGATTCAACCATCTACCTATGACATCTGCATCTATTTGACCATCAAATATGGGAATTTCAAAATTTACTTGTACCTTAAAAGGGGTTGTGCCTCTAGAGTGGCTGTTGGATGCAGATGCGCCACTAGTGGGCAATTGTTGAAGGATTTGTGCGAAGTTATCCATCATCGCATTCCTTTGTTTTTCAAGGGACTCCTTGAACAATATTTTGATAGGATCTCCTACTTTCTTGTCTTTCTTTTCATCCCCCATGGGTGGTCGTTGGGGTTTGCGAAGTTGATCTTGCAAAGGTTCAACCAGATCAAGCCCTAACTCCTTATACCCCGACCTCGTTCGGGACATGCAAAGAAGGATTGAGAAAGAGAAAACTACTCTGATACGACTGATCCAGATTTATGTAGGAGCACAAAAGAATACACAAATAACCATGAATACAAAGATGCATTGGATATAACACTTCATTTCATTAATATCAAAGAACTAAAATTTGTTTACAGATAGAATAACAATAACTAGCTAGGGTGCTGATAGCTTATCTCTGAGAAGATATGTGGTGGATACAAGCCTCTGAACCCTGTTTTACAATGAGGCTCAAAGGCCTATATATTTTTTAGAAACAATGGAAACCCTAAACCTTCAAAAAACCTAACCCTAGGAGATGAAACACCAGAATATGGGCCCCGTCGGGGTAAATTGTTACATCAATTTCCCGAGGTCGTAACTTTGGCATACCATCTCCATTTGACGCATATGATACATCGTTAGAAAGATCTAACTGAGGAATACAACTATTGACAAAAAATAACATGAGAAATTATTTAGATCGGTAGATACCCAAAAAACGTCGTTTAGTGCCTCAAAATGGCTTCGGAAGTTCAGAACCCAAAAAATTGGCAAAAATAGTAAATTGTGCTACAATTAAGGAAATTGAAAAAATGAAAGAAAAAATGTTGGGGGTCCAAGTGGAATAGGTAGGTGGCCACCAATATCCACCTAGATCAATATGTAACAATATATGTTCGATGATCATATCGAGAATCCATCAAACATTTATAAAATCTTTGACTGTGATTATCTCAGTCATTAAAAAATATTGGATCCAGACTATTGTATTAATCAATGACAAGGTAAATATAAGTTATGAGTTTGGGCCTTAGTAGACCCTTTCGTTCAATAAACTTTCGTCAAAAATAAACCAATAATGAGGTTTAAAGACCCATACTCATGTTTCTAATTAGATTTAATACTAATATATTAGTCATAATTTTTGTTTTTTAGTAGTGATTATGGGGTACATTACATATGGTATCAGAGCTGTAGGTTACAACACTTAGGCCTAATAACATCACCAGGAAAATATAAATTGTTTGATGAAAAAAATAACAAACAAATTGTTCATTGCTATAGACATATTGTTTTGAAATTTTGTAACCACGTCCACACAAAATGGCGAATAAGACAAACCTGCAGGAAATAATAATCAACAACCTCATAGAAATCCAGAACATCCTACTGAAAGTAGCTCAACAACACAGGTTTTGGAGACAATGAGAAATCTAATAGTATAATTACAAACATTCAAGGATGATAATGAGAAAATAAATAAAGCAGAGGAAGATGGAAAATAAATAAATGACATGTTACGAAGCATGACAACGAAAATATCCCAAAGAATAATTATGTGGTTGAATAAGTCAATAAAAACTCTTCAAAGGATTCAAGCAAAGGAGTTGAGAGAGAAAAAAATTCTTCTAATGACACACACATAACTAAAAACATAGTGTCTAAATGTTATAGCCCTAAAATGCCCTACTCAAGCATACATGGCATTGGCCTTCTTGCTTCATAATTTGCCAAATCACTGCTGAGGAGCTCTATTTAAAAAACCATTTTTTAGAGCATGTACACACCCTGCTTCACTACTTCCCACGTACATATGCTTGCTGCATGATAAACATCCCACGTACATATTCTTGCTGCACACTAAACAACCCATGTATACCTCCAAAAGTTGCAAAAATTAAAAAGTTGTAGGGAATTCGGTGGAATTCACGAGCTATTAGAGGTTTCCCAACCAATTTACCTGCTATAGCCCGTCCCCCAACCAAATAAACATCCTTTTGTCATATAAAAAGAGGTCTTGGGGTCTCATTCCACAACCAAGCACTAGAACGATGAAACTTTTCCCAATTTCCAATCCCTTCAATGCCCAAGCATTTGCAACCTTTTGTGATTTACTGCCTCAACATTCCCACTCCAACCCATTTTCTTCCATTCAATCCATTCCCTTCCCTTGAGGTGATTAGTAGATTGTGAGAAGAGTCTTATTGAAGGTGCACTTGGAGCATTGTAAAGAGGAGTTCCAACCAGGTTCATGGAATGGTGGCCCGCGAGGATTGTAAGCTTCAATCTTTGATTAATGAATAAAATAATCTTGTTTCCCTGTCTGAAATGATGATGTTTTGTGTCTTTTATTTGATTTATACATATCATTTAATATATAAACCTAATTTATGAATAGAAATTTCATGCTTTTAGCCTTGTTTTCCTAGTCTTGGATGCAGGTCAGCTTTGGGAGGAGACTTGTAGCCTTTGGAGCTACATAGCTTGAGGAGATCATCACCATACGTTGGATAAAAGGTACAATTACCGATATTCTCTTCCACTACTTTCTGTTCATCTATTTTGGTATGTTTGGGGTAGTGTAGAAAATAGATTGACTTTTAGGGGGCCATTTTCTCTATCTATACCCTAAACCCTGGTATAGTTATAGGGGGATTTTCCCGCTAGCAAAATTGGAGACTCCAATGGGGAGTTCTCTCTAGGGTTTTTAAGGAGGTTTTTTGGGTTGTTGATTGGGTTGTTTTTTTCCTTTTGGGTTTCAGTCAAGTTTATTGAGTCTTGTAAGGGCTTTTGGTCACCTGTAGGGTGCATACCAACTTTCCCTGCCTTGTAATTCTGCCTTGTCTTTTTATTTTTGAAATGTCTCAAAGGTGTACACGCCCTGTTTTGGGTCAGCGCATGTACATACACACTCTGCATAGTAGACAACCCTCGTACATATGCAGGATGTTGATGCAACATCCCACGTCTCCGTGTCTTGGAAGTGTTTTTTAACAAAGAGAGAGTTTTTCTCTTTCTTGATAGAAGTTTAGACTTCTCAGGGATTTCTTGAACCAGTCAGAGTCTCTGTCTTTGGCCTTAGTTTGGGTTAGAGTTTCGGTTAACTTGTTCCTTATTATTATTTTGTTTTCCCTAAAAGGTTTGGAGCGAGTTTTCATGTTTTAGATCCTCCTTGTTGGTTTCTTGGTTGAATCCCTGCGATCCGTAGTTGTCTTAGGGTCTTTATCAATCTTGTTTTCAATTCTCTCTTTATTCCTGTTTCTTGTTTTGAAAAAGGAAAACAAGTTTTTACTTCAGTTTTTCTTATTAAAGAAGTTCGAAAAATAAAAAAAGAATTTATTGTCTTGCATTTAGTTTGGTAAAGTAGTCAAGGTTGTTATTTGCAAAAAGAAAAAGAGTCTTTGTTTCAAAGTTCTTTTCAATTTCCTGAAACACAAGTAGTTTTTACGAAAGAAAGTTTTAGGATTTCTTCATTTACAAGATCTTGAAATATTGATTAGAAAAGTTGAATTTTACAAAGAGTCTTTCTTTAATTTCGAAGTATCTTTTTCTTTCAAATGCTTTAAATTTCTCTTCCTTATTCATCTCTTCATAACACCATCAGTTGCACTACCACACCCTTTGCGTAAATCAAGCCTTAAAATTAATGCTTAATTTAAAATATATTAGACTTTCTGTTTGTAGGGTTCACCGACTAGTTTAGGGTTCTAGGGCCTTGAATTAGGTGTGAAAAGGAAACTCTTCAAGGCCACTTTAAAATAAACATTAGAGTCTGAGATAGGGAGTGTTTTAAATCCAACATCGTAAGAGTTATCCAGGACCACCCTCTAACACAGGAGGTAAACATGAGGTCACGTGAGGAAAGGAAGAGGAGATAACCCCTCCAAAGCTAGACTAAACATAGTGGGGATTGTATATTGAGGGTCTTTCTTAGGAAAAATACCAATCGCATTTGCATATGGAGCTTCGTGGACCTTGAATCCATTTGAGATCCTCAGTTTTATTCTGGACCAATTTCTTTCGTCACCCTTGAAGGGCTTCAAAATTGTTATCCTGCTCATTACAATCTGCCCAACTGTTGACTGTACTCGCCTAGTGACTGACTGTGAGCTAGCAACCTAGTTTCCCATATTTTACGTACTTACACAAGTGACTGTGGGGGTATACCGCGGTACCTGGGGCAGATGTCGGATCACACTTAGTAGAGTATACCTGAAGGGTGCTTTCGTGTTCAAATTGAACTTGCATCGGTTAGTTGCTCTAGTGTCGATTGGCATAACCATCCGTCCCACTAGTTAGTTGACTGCTTGTTTTATCTTTAGGAAAAAATTTAGTGTGGGCTTTGTGTTTCACACTAGTCAAGCCTTACTGTGTCATTTGATTATTTCACAAAATGGAATATCAACAGCTCTGCTGGTCGCGAAGGATTCAGGGCTTGTCACCGGTTACTTTGGAGCCACCTCTACCACCGTTGAGGCGAATACTTGATCAAGAAGGATCATTCGAAGCGACTGAGATGCATGAAACTGTGTCCGAGTCTGCTCTGAGAGGAGACTTTTTGGATCTAGAGGAATCCATCATTTATGACCTTTATATTGAAGGTTTCAGTCTAGTCAATCCTTTGATTACCGACTTGTCAACGTCGATCTTGATTCAGATTGTCCCTCCTGAGGTGACATCTTTTGAGCACCAGCTAGTTCTACGGGATACAATGGAAGCGAATGATGCTATTTCATTCGAGAGTCCCTATATTCTCTTTACGTCTACAACTAGAAGGGGCATCTTACCTCCTCCTCCACCTTCTCTAGTCAGGACCATAATTTTCCTGACTCCCACTACTTTGGGCAATAGTCTGATACATTTAATGACTTCGACCACTATTCTGTTTACTCAGAACGCTACATACACTCCCTTCTCATATAGGATTCCTAACTTTGATATGAAATCGGTTCTTATTCTACCTTACAGACCATGGGTCTCGGGGCAGGGAGATCAAACACTCCCTTGCAAGGGTCAACTGCATCACTAATGTCCCTTTTAATGTTATCCCTTACGGTGGGGGTCATATACTTCCTCCATCCCCTTCACTCGGTGGTGATTTTCAGCAGCCAATCGAGCCTAACGCTAATTATAACTTTTTTTGTGGAGGCAGTTTAGGACCTTCCTCTTACAAAATGTCAGTGGAATCTATGCTGTTCTCTTTGTTTGGTGCGTTTGGGAACAATGAGTTTTCTTCAGTTGCTTTCTCGACTAGGGGAAACCCCAATTTTGGTCAACATAACCCAATTCAAGGTACCGTTCCTTCACAAGGAGAGATGACTGGAGTATGCTCCACACATGGTCTTTAGAATCCTTGGTAGGGCTCATTTCCTTTGCAAGGAATGTTGGTCAGGGATAACCCTTTCCATAATCAATGGAACCCCAGGCAAGGCTCAGTACCCATGACCATTGAATCTACTGAGGGCATCCCCTTCCAAGATCCCTGGAACATAACGCAAGGAGAAATCCTTGTGCAAGCTATGTTGTCCAATTTTGGGAGTTTATCGATGATGCCTCAATAGACACAGTTTCCTTTTGCTGGTCAAGGTCACGGTTTCTACCAAAACCCTGGCCAACAATCCAACTTTTTGTGGAAACCTGGTGCCAATCAAAACCAAGGGCCCTCTTTTCTTTTAAATAATTCACAACCAAAACTACCCTTTCTAGCAAATCTACATTTTCTAGACTTGTCGAGATTACTGAATGACCCGATTTGTCACGATCCACATTGTCCCCCCATGACGAATAATTTGCCTTTGTATATCCCAAAATTTGAGGGCAAGCCTGGAAAAGATCCAGGTGATCATGTGACTGCCTTTCACTTGTGGTGCTCGTCAAACTCACTAAAATACGACTTTGTTCAGTTGCGTCGTTTTCAACGCACTCTTATAGGGGGTGCTGTGAAGTGGTATATTGAGATCGATGGCTCGAGGTACTCTTAATTTAATGACTTGGCGATGGTCTTCTTGAACCATTTCTAGTTACTTGTGAGATAAGATGTCCACACCGGATTTATGGAAAACTTTGAGAAAACCAAGTCTGACCACATCTCTGATCATATTCGAGAATGGAGGTGAAGAAAGAGCTTGATTAAGGTCAAGGTCCCTCCTACGTTTTTTCTTGAGTGGTTCTTAAAGTGTTTGGTTTCGTGTGCATCCAAGGACGTAGTGAATTCCAGGGTGTTTTCAGAAGAGGAGGCTATTATGAGAGCCCAACAACTTGAATTGATCTACTCTCATTCTAGCATTCTCTATGAGATCTTTCCAGATGTGCCATAGTCTACTCTCAATAAGGCCAAACAAAATTATGGGCCCCACGCCAATGACATCGTGGGATTAGTGCAAAGAAAGTCTACAGATCTATTTTCAAATTAGTTGCAACAATTATCGATATAACAGAGTGTGTCCAACTAGACTTCGAGTTCATCTTTTCCCCCTAACCAGACATCAGATGTACACAGTGTGCAATCAACAAATCCCAAGGCTAACCAACAGGATGAGGGAAAGAATAAAAAATGAAATAAGAAATGTAAAGGGGATAAAAAGGTTGCCAACAATGATGGTAGGGGAAAAATGGAGAAGAATATGTCGAACTATTTGTGTAATCTCTGCATGGAAGACCACCTGAATCACTTATGCCCTCAGCTTGTAGAAGCCCAGAAGATGTTAGTGCAACAACAACCTGCTGTGTTGACAAACCCTTTTCCACAAGGGAAAACTATGGCTCAAGATTCCGCATCCACTAGCGTGGAAGGGGGAAGTCAGGGACCCCCCGCACCTACCAATATCAACTTGGCCATGAACATTTACATGATGAATTTCGATGCTCATTTATCGACCAATAATCGTGACTACGAAATTCCATAATCTGCCGAGAAGGGAAAGGAAGCCTCTAACCCTTCGAATCCTCTACAAATTGAGAAGGCGGTGGGAGGAACAATGACTCACATGCCTAAAGGTGTGTTTAAGAAGGCTTCCCATAATCCAAATTCAAGGGCCACTCAGAATTACTCCGTTGTGGAGGATCTGGAATAGACCCCTTGCACAATGTTGGCTCTGGAGGTCCTCCAGAGTTTCCCCTCACAGAGAAAAGATCCGTTGTCTGCCTTGGGAGCATAAGAGACTAGTAACCCAGGAGAAATTATTTTCTCTCCAACCGACTTAAAACCTCGTAGTCCTCACCACGTTGCCTTTCACATAGTAGTGGCTTATACCATGAAATATTTTATGCAAAACAATGTCTGTATGGTGGTTGATTAGGGTGCCTCGACTTAAGTGATGTTGTTGGCATGTTGGAAGGCCATTGGCCAACCTGAGTTGTCTCCGTCGCCTATGTTGCTTACAGATTTTGAAGGTCGATCGTTTAGACCACATGGAATAATTCCTTCCTTTCCCATGCAGTTAGGAGGTAAAACTGTGTGTGTCGAAGTTGAAGTGGTCGATGCGCCTCTTGAATACAATATTTTGTAAGGAAGAAGTTGGACTTATGCAATGCATGCGGTGGTTGCTATGGTTTTTTGAGTCTCGAGCCTATTTGGGCTCAGGATTCTCTTGCCACTCAAGATACTTTAGACTTGGTCTTGCCCTTCGACGAGGCAATTCTCGAGGCAATGACTGGTCCCGATAGACCTTGGGATGATCTACATCATAGATCTTATTTTCTTCCCGATCTTAGGAGAGTGGAGGTGGGAGAGTTTGTTTTGACTGTGAATGGAGATAGTCCTTGTCCTATCAATCCTCTATCTGTGCTCAAAATTTATGCCAAGTGTAAAATGACAAGAATTTCTACAACGATTCCAATCGATATCTCTAAAACCCTTGGCGTCGTGGAAAATGTTTTCGTTGGAGTAGATTGCTCTGCCAAAGAGATTCAAACTTACATCAAGCTATTCAAGTATTTCCACGACATTTTTTCCTGGTCTTATGAGGAGATTCCAGTCATCGATCCATGAATTGTCGAACATGAGATCACGACTTATCCTAATGCCAAACTAGTCTGATAGAAGCTTCGTCCGGTTAATCCCCGAAAAAGGACAACAAGCAAGGAAGAAGTAGAAAAATCGCTCAAAGTCAATTTTATCTACCCTGTACAATTGACGAAATGGGTGTCAAACCCAGTTCTGGTCAACAAGAAATAGGGCATGATTCATGTTTGTATGGATTTCAGCGATTTGAAAAATCCTTCTCGAAAGACAATTTACCAACCCCGTTTATCGATCAAATTGTTGATGAATGTGCATGATGCGAGGTATTTCGTTCATGGATGGTTTTTCAAGATACGATCAGATTCAAATTAAACCTGAGGACCAACATCAAAGAAATTTTATTTATCCTTGGGGTACCTTTGCGTATTGAAATATTCCTTTTGGCCTGAAGAATTCTGGAGCCACCTTTCATTGGGCCATGTCGTTTTCTTTTCATGACCTCCACATAGTCGAGGCATACCTTGATGATCTAGCATCCCATTCTTGCAAGAGATATGATCATCCTGACCGTCTACGACTAATCTTTGAGAGATGTCGCTACTATCAGATTCACTTGAATCCTAACAAGTGTAGTTTCCGTGTGACGTCAGGTCATCTTTTAGGTTTCATTGTATTGACAATAGGGATCATAGTCGATCCTCTCAAGGTTGAGGTGATAGTTCAATTGCCTCCCTTGTGCAAAATACCCCAACTTCAGAGCTTATAGGGGAAAGTGAATATTCTTCGACATTTTGTTGCTAATTGTGCTGAAATCACTAAAGGGTTCATGCGTCTTTTGAAAAAAGGGGTCCAATTATGTTGGGATGAGGATTCTCAATGCTCCTTTGAAGCGTTGAAATGTGCCTTGACGTCCGCCCCTTTGCTCCAACCTCTTAATTATAACATATATTTCTTATTGTATTTGGCTACTGTAGAGTCAACCATCAACATGGTATTGGTTCAGGAAGATTATATGCTTGAAGAAAAAGTTATATATTATCTTAGACGAGGCCTGGTTGGACCAAAACTCAACTATTCTCATGTTGATAAACTTTCTTTGGCAGATGTCCATGCTATCCAACGGTTCCGTCACTACATTCTATTTCGCAAGACCACTGTCATTGCCATCATAAATCCTTTACAATATGTGTTAACACGATGGGTAATTAGTGGAAATATCAGTAGATGGACAATTATCCTACAGGAATTTGACTTGGACTTTGTTTCTTTGAAATCCAAAAAGTCATTGATACTTGCTATACTCATTTTGGAAATGGTGGTCAAATCTAGTGATATCACGCCCGAAGAATCACCTATTAATGGAGATCCTTTTATAATTGCATCTTCAGACCCCTGGTATAGATATATACTTGTGTATCTCCAGAATTTGAAGTGCCCCACTTTTGCTTCTCACGATGAGCATCGACGAATTTGACATCAGGTGTGCAACTATCTTATACTCAATGACACTTTGTATTGTCAAGGTGTAGATTGCATTCTTCAGCGATGTCTCTCACACAAAGAATCATATATCATTTTGAATGACTTTCACACTAGATCATGTGGTGGTAATTTTTATGGGTTGGAAACAACCTAAAATATTCTACGTGCAGGTTACTTCTGGCCCTCATTAATCAAGGATTCTGTGGAGGCGGTCAAGAAGTGCCACTCATGCCAGATCTTCTGTCAGAAGATGCATGCACATCCTTCTCCTATGTTTCCCGTCATTGTTGTTGGTCCTTTCACCAAGTGGGGGATTAGATTTACTACATGTCACCCCTCTTCATCCAGGGGGAATCATTACATCATCATAGCAGTAGACTACTTCAAAAAGTGGGTCAAAGCTATGCCAACGTTTAGCAATGATGACGAAACCACAACTCTTTTCATCTTTAATCAGATAGTAGAAAGGTTCTATATCTCAAAAAATATTATCACTGACCATGGCAGTCACTTCCATAAAAAAATGATGACTTAGTTAACATAAAAGCTCGGGTTCAAACAAGAACATTCATCACCCTACTAGCCACAAGCAAATGGTTAGGTTGAAGCTGTGAATAAGTCTCTCAAGACTATTCTTCAGTGGATGATCAATTCTGCCAAGTTGAATTGGCATTTGATTTTGTATTAAGCATGGTGGGCCTATTGAACGTCTATGAAGAATGCCATCGGTTTTTCACCTTTTCAACTTGTATACGGGATGGAAGTAGTATTACCTATTGAATTTCAGATTCCCTCTTTAAAGTTGGCAGTTTCATTACTGCCAAACAATTCACTGCTTGAGGAATACCTTCTATATCTTGAGAAGATTGATGAGCAACATCGTGATGCAACCTTAGTCAATGGGGCTCATAAGAAATGAGTCAAGTGTTAGTATGATCGGTCTGTTCATCCTAGGATTTTCTCTGAAGGTGATCTTGTCCTGGTGTATGATCAAGACAAATATCCCCTGGGGGCAGGCAAGTTCAAACCCATGTAGTTCAGACCGTTCATCGTGAAATAAGTCTTAGATAAGGGTTCTTACCATCTGGTTGATTTTGAGGGAAATGATTTGGCAGAGCCTAGAAATGGGCTCTACCTTAAGGCATACTACTCTTAGGTTGGTCACCTCGGTGGCTTCTTGTATATATGTATAGTCTCTTATACATTTTTTGTCTTTTTTGTCTTGTGGATGTGTAGTTATTCATGTCTTATTTTTCACTATGGTAGACGTCAAGTGAATCAGAGGTTTAATTTGGGTTCATGGACGACACTAGTCGACACATTCAAAGGCTTTCTTCCACAAGTTGTGCCAGAAAATCAAAATTAAATGTCGGGTTTCCATGTCATGATAGGATATCTCTAATCCTTGGCCTTCCATATACTGGAAAATCTTTGACTCAACCCTTTAGTTTCATTTTGAAGGCAATAAAGAATCCAATTCCGAGCTATGGAAAAGAGAGAAAGAATTCAACTTTGAGAGAAAATTTACTCTGGAGAAATTATTTACTTCATTTTGAGTCTGCATCCCTTTGTCCTTTAAGTTTGAACACAGTTTTCAGCCCCCAAGCTCTTCCCTTATTTATGGATAACCTCTTTGTCTCCCTTATATGAGATTGAATTTGGTGGAGGATTGAAGTGGTGGAGGCCCAGTTGGAAGGAACTCGGTTTCTTGGTTCCATACCGTGCCGACACGAAAGTCTGTAATATTTTCACTTCTGCTAACCATTTATTAATAAAAATACTCCTTTCTTGTCCAATTGATATATTGAAAATATATGTATTATTATCCATGGGTGTATTTGTTATGTATATTGATGGATTATGATATCTAATGTGCTAACCTTTTATATTTTCACCATATGCCTGTTTTCGCTTGTTGTTGAGAACTTGTTGAAGGTATATAGCTTTGGGTCGAAGTGCTCAATGGTGGACATCATCAAACATCTAGACGAGGTAGGCCTCTTTATTATATTGATTGCACATTGGTTTATATAGCATGTTGTTGGAATAGAGTTGATTTCTTCAGTCATTTCCATCTGTTGTGGTTCACCCTAGTCATAGAGAGATTTTCCTCGTCACAATTCTGAGAATTTTTGGGGAAATAGGCTTGTAACGAGAAAGAGGGAGATGGGAATAGGCTCAACAATGTAAGCAGGATAATGGGATGCAATTACAACTTAACTCAAAAGTGTCATTTTTCATAGATGTTAGTCCTCTAGGCCTGCAAAATTATAAAATAATACCCAGGAGAAATCTTCTATCCAATAGTGACTAGAGTATTCATTTTTCATAAGTAGTCTACTTGGTCTAGAAAAGGGTTAAACTTATACCAAATAAATGTCCTTTATAAACCATTTAACGAGTGTGAAAGAGAAAAGTTCACTCGATAATAATTTTTCATTTTTTGGAGTCTAAAAAGAGAGTAACTAAGACTCTAGGATGTTGTTCTAAGAAACATATCATGGGGGAGGCAAGGCTCCCATGCAAAACTTCTGTCGAAATCCAACAACTCATTGGTAGTTGACACAAGCTTGGGAGAACCCAAAACTTACAAAGCCAAGGAGGATAAAATACTTGCAGAGGATCCTTCATCTACAATATCATTCCAATCAAAGGAAACCATCCTAGGACTTGGAGGGAGCATACTCAGAGAGAGTGGAATGCTCCCTTTTCCAGAAGGTAAAAAACTAGAAATGATAAGGACATGGTTGAAAGATGCATCACCCCCCAAAATAAGAGTGGGATTCACCAAAAATTGCATCGACAATGTCACTTCCTTATACTTTTCACTCTCTAAGAGAAGAGTGGGATCGACATGACCACTTCTTCAACCATTGGTTGAATAGGATGCGATACAAGATGGTAAAGAGATGCATCACTCCCCAAAAAAGGAGTGGTGTCGGTCAAAGATTGCATTGACATGACCATTGGTTGAACATGATGTGAGACAACATGGTCAAGAGAAATATGACTCCCCAAAACAGGAGTGGTGTCGGACTAAGATTGCATTAGCATGACCACTGTATCAACCAAAGAAGGATTATAATTTTGGGAAACCAAAGACAACTTAGAACCTGAAGGGCCACAAGACAAAGACCATGCTTCTCTTACCACTATAATAGCATAGCACAAATGAGTTAGGTGATATCCTTTTCAAAGTATACAAATAAACTTGGGATTACACCCTATACATGTAGGATTCTCAATCGTATCAATTCCCCTAGCATGAATTGCAGTGGTCGATGACATGCTCCCAACATGACTTGCAGGGGCTAGTAGCATATCTACAACATGACTTGCATAGGTTGGTGATTATTTTCTGGTGTGAATATTAGTGATTAGAGTTGTGCCCCTAGCATGATTTGCAACGACTGGTTTCTTATCCCTAGCATGACTTGGAGAGGCTGGTGACAGGTCTCCAATATGACTAGTAGAGTTTGATTTCAGGTATCCAACATGACTTGCATAGGTTGGTGAATTAAATCCAGTATGACTTGCAGTGACTAGAATTGTGCTTCCAACATGACTTGTAGTGGCTGTTTGTGGCATATGAGACCATGGTCTCAGGTAAGATTAGTTTTGAGAAATCATGGACCAAGTAGGGTTTTGGTATACACCATGGCCTTGCTCAGTAGGATAGTAACCTCCTCCCAAATTATTCATAAAAGGGTGTAAGGGAATCATCACCAAGGAAGCCACTTGCGAGGAGAAATCCATGACATGATAAAGGTTACTCATGTGAGGATATATGTTGCCCCCAAATGAAGGAAATCCATGCAATGGGTTGTCCATAATATAAAACTAACTTCCCCCAGATGAAACACTAGAGGACGGTTGTCCCTCAACCAAGTTTTGAGGAAACGTTGGATGTGTTTGACCATTTTTGGGACATCGACAGGCTGGTCGAAGACAGAGCACCCAGGTGAAGCAAAGATCACGTGATCTTGCCCATTTTTACGGAATTTTTGGGCTGTTTGGGTTTATGTAACTGTTGTGAGGGAAATCTCCCTATGGAGTAGAAAATAGGGTTTCAACTTTTCATGCAGATATGACCGAAGAAAAACTACTTTCTACCTTCATCCCTAGATTTAAATCCCCTTTTCTTAGTAAATGCATGGAAAGGTCAACCTACCTCGTTCCGAGCATTTGATGTTGATCCTCCATTGTACTTGATTACTTGTTCGCAATACTCCTTCCAAAGCTGACCTGCATACAAGACAAGAAGCAACTACGCATGCATCCTACTTATATACTAACGGGTTAGAAATCCAAACATATACTAGTCAAACTATAACAAGTTCATGAATTGGGACGGGAAAAGCATTTTCTTTATTACTTTGAATGAGTCAACTTACAAAAGCTGAGACCGACCATCGCTCCGTGAACTTGATCCTGGGCTCCTCTTCAACTGTCCTCTAACTTCTTTGCTTTGTATCTCCTCTGGCGCAAGGAAAGGATAAAGGGTTGGGACAATGGGAATACACAAATGGGTAGAGTTTCTTTGCTATATTTTTCCTCCTCCAAATGGGACCCCTACCCCTTCTTTTATAGGCTAGAAGGAGCT
>SNQJ01S0043445.1:54057-91687 GCA_010110895.2 Picea sitchensis | reverse complement strand
TGAGGCGCTTGCATCCATCTATGTACTCTGGTTACTTTATGATATTATATATGGTTTTTTGGTCTTTTGTGTTTTATGGATCACGTGTGAAAAAATGTATTTACATGTTTATGTCAATGTTCTTTCATATGTGTGAAAGATGCCAATCTAAAATTTGATTAGCTAGAGTATCTTTAACTTGATTTAATCTCCTAGGAACATGAAAATATGTAATATAATCAAAGTTTCGTTCCAAGAGACGTACCCTAAGGAATCGTCGGTGTAAAGTTGGATCATGAACCCGATATACCCTGTTTAACTGAAACACAACCGGTTGAGCATCGAGATAGACCCAGAGATGAGAAATACCCAATGAAAAAGCATCCCAAAGTAATTCAATAACTTCACTATACTTGGTGACATTAGTTGTGGTGTCACCTAATCATATACCTCCAGAAGATAACAAATGGCCTTGAGATGTGAAGATTACCCAAGCTACGGAGGCAAGCCTCCGATTGTGTCGCCTAGCACCGCCTACATACCCAATGAACACTTCAGAATCACTTGACATCTGCCACAGTGACGAAAGATAATATCAATGAAACGTCCATAAAACTTAAAAGAAACTAAAAAGTAATAGTATAAAGACTATACATATGTTACAAAAAGTTACCCACAGTAACCTGTCTATGAGTAATACTTCTTGAGGTAGAGCCCATTTCTAGGCTCCGCCAAAGCATTCCCTTCAAAATAAACTAGACTATAAGTGCCCTTTTTTAATACCTCTTTTATGATGAAAGGCCCGAACCACATAGGTTTGAATTTGCCTGCCCCCAGGGGGTCCTTATCTTGGTCATAGACCAAGACAAGGTCACCTTCAGAGAAAATCTGAGGATGAACAGACCTATCTTATTGACACTTGACCTTATGGTTGTGAGCCTCATTGGCCAGGGCCACATCACGATGTTGTTCATTGAGCTGCTCAAGGTATACTAACCATTCTTCGAGTGGAGAAGTGTCTAGCAATAATTGTACTGCCAATTTTAGAGACAGGATCTGACATTCAATGGGCAAGACTGCCTCCAGCCCGTAAATGAGTTGAAAAGGTGAGAAACCGGTTGCAATTTTAACAGATGTTCGGTAAGCCCATAATGCCGAGTATAACATCAAATGCCAATTTGACTTGGCTGAGTTGATAGTCCACTGTAGAATAGTCTTAAGGGTTTTGTTTACAGCTTCCACCTGCCCATTGGCTTGGGGGTAGTAGGGTGATGAATGTTCTTTCCGTAACCCAAGCTTTGACGTCAATTCGGTCATCATCTGATTTTGAAAGTGACTGCCATGGTCAGTGACAATCTCCCTCAGGACACCGAACCTTGCTATGATCTGGTTGAATAAAAAGAGAGTTGCAGTCTCTCCATCATATTTAAATGTTGGCATAGCTTCGACCCACTTTTTGAAGTAGTCTACAACTATGATGATATAGCGGTGCCCCTTTGCTGAAGGGGGGTTTCAAGTAGTGTAATCAATCCCCCACTTGGTGAAGGGTCCAACTGTGATGACGAGAAACATGGGAGCAGGATGTGCCCTCATCTTCCGAGAGAAGATTTGGCACGGATGGCACTTCTTGATCGATTTTATACAATCTTTGATAAGTGTCGGCCATAAGTAACCTACTCATAGAATCTTTTGGGCTTTTTCCAACCCAAACAAATGACCACCACAAGCTCCAGTATGGAAATTGTTGAGCACGACAATTGCTTCCTCATGAGTGAGACATCGACATAGGATGCAGTCTACACCTCTCCAATACAAGGTATCATCGAGTATGAGATAATTCTTAGCCTGATGGCGTATACGCCGATGCTCATCACGAGAAGAAGAAGTGGGGCACTTCAAATTCTAGAGATAGATAAGTATATCTCTGTACTAGGGATCTAAAGATGTGATCAAAAACATATCTCCCCGGATAGGCGATTCTTCAGGCACAATGTCACCTGACTCAACCAGAAGTTTCGAAATAAGCTCTACGAAGACCAATGACTTTTGGACTTTGCAAAAATGAAGTCTAAGTCAAACTCCTGGAGGATGACTATCCATCTACTGATTTTTCTGCCTATTACCCATCATGTCAACATGTACTGGAATGGATTCACGACAACAATGACTGTGGTCTTGCGAACTAGAACATAATGACGGAACCGTTGAACAACATGAACTGCTGCCAACGCAAGTTTTTCGATATGAGAATAATTGAGTTCCGATCCTACAAGGCCTCGACTTAGGTAATAGATCACACATTCTGAGAACAAGTCATCTTCCTGAACTAAAACCATGCCAATGGTTGACTTTTCTACAGCTAGATATAATAAGAAATCTTTGTTATAGTTAGGTAGTCGGAGAAAAGGGGCAGTTGTGAGGGCATGTTTTAATGCGTCGAAAGAGCGTTGAGCAGAATCATCCCAGTAAAAAGTAACATATTTCTTCAGTAAGCACATAAAGCCCTTTGTGATTTCGGTATATTTGGCGATGAAGTGTCGTAAAAAGTTTGCCTTGCCTTGTAGACTCTGAAGTTGAAGGATTGTGCGNGTTGATATGATGAAACCTAACAAATGTCTTGACGTTACGCAGAAGCTGCACTTGTTTGGATTCAAGCAAATCCGGAAGTAGCGACAACATTCAAAGATAAGTCTAAGGTGTGTGGGATGATCCGTTCTCTTGTGAGATCGCGATGCTAAATCATCTAGATAGGCCTCGACTATATGCTTGAGGTCATGGAAAGAAAACGACATGGCCCGCTGAAAGGTTTCTCCATCATTTTTAAGACCAAAAGGCATCTTACGATATGCGAATGTACCCCAAGGACAAATGAATGTTGTTTTGTGTTGGTCTTCGGGTTTGATTTGTATTTGATTATATCCCGAAAAATCATCCATGAAAGAAAAGGCTTCACAACCAACACATTCATTAATTATTTGGTTGATGAATGGTGTTGGAAAATTATCTTTGGGACATGCCTTGTTCAAATCACGAAAATCGGTACATACACGAATTGTGCCTTGTTTTTTATTAACCGACACATGATTTGACACCCATTGAGTCAAATGGATAGAATAGATAGAACCTGCCTTTAGAAATTTCTCAACCTCAACCTTAATGGCTGCTGCTTTCTTAGGATTAACTGGATGAAGCTTCTACCGAACAGGCTTGGCATCAGGATACGTTGTGATATCATGTTCAACTATTTTTGGATCGATACCTAGCATTTCCTCATAAGACCAGGAAAAAATGTCGTGGAATTCTTTGAAAAGATTTGTGTAGATTTGAATCTCTTCGGGGGAGAAATCCGGTCCAACGAAGACGTTCTCCATGACGCTAGGGTTTTGGGAGATGTTGATTGGTATAGTTTTAGCGATAGTTTCCATATTACCCTCAACATAAATTTTGTGTGTAGCTAAGAGATTAATAGGGCACGACTGATCTCCTGTCATGGTTACGGTGAATTCTCCTGCTTCGATTCGGCTTAACTCTGGGAGAAAATATGATCTGTGATGAAGATCTTCCCAAGGTTTGTACGAACTAGTCATTGCTTCGATTACTGCTTCATCAGAAGGCAAGACTAAGTCTAACGAATCGGTGTTAGTGAGAGAACCCTGAGCCCAAATAGGCTCTAGGAGTGGATCTAACTCTTGTGCAGGAGTTGGATCAGTGGTAGTTGAAGCTTACTGGACTAAAGAGTATGCTACTTCGGCTACAGACAAGGGCATGGACATGCCCGGGTGCTCTATCTCATCCATTGTGGCCGATGGGGAAGGAAGTATCCATGGATCCTTGAAGTAAGTCGTGCGGAATGACGAAACTTGAAAAATCTTAACCTAATGGTGATTGGATATAAATTTGATATCGCTGTGAGGGGGCAGGTAATCGAAGGTACCCATCAAGGATGGGCACAAACCAAATCCCACGTTAATGACACCTGGTTGAGGATTATCAATCATCAGGACCGTGGATGCCCCCAAAGCAAGGTTAGGTTTGGAGAAAGACAATTGATCGATGGTCACTATCCGACCCTCGTGTGGAAAAAACAAGACCCAGAAAACTATAGCAACCACAACTTGCATAGCATAAGTCCAACTCCTTCCTAACAAGAGGTTATAATCAAGGGGAGCATCGACTACCTCTACTTCGACACACATGGTCTTGCCTCCTAACTGCATGGGAAAAGAAGGAACTATACCATGTGGTCGGAAAGAACGACCATAGAACGCGGTGAGGAGAGTAGGTGACGGAGACAAAATGGGTTGGCCAATGGATTTCCAACATGCCAATGACATCACGCATGTCGAGGGTCCCTCATCAACCACTGTGTGGAATATATTTCGAGTAAAAGTTTTCATTGGATAAGCCACTACTATCTGAAACGCTACGTGGTAAGGTAGATGAGATTTTAAGTCAGTTGTATCCAACATGATTGTACCCAGATTACAAGTCTCGGTAGAGACTAAAGTGGTTAACAAGGCTTTCCTCTGAGAAGGGAAGCTTTGGAGGACTTCCAAAGCAGATATCGCACAGGGGGTTTGTGATAAGTCCTCCACCATAGAGTAGTTCTGGGTGGGCCTTGCATTTGGGTTATGAGAAGCTTTTTTAAATGCACCTTTGGGAATACGTTTCATTGTTTCGCCCAACATCTTCTCAATCTGTGGAGGAAGAGATGGGAGGTCAACTTCTTTACCTTCTCAGAAGTGCTTGGTTTACTATAGTCGTGTGCTCTAGTTGAGATAAAAGCATCATCCCTAACCATATATACGTTCGCAGAAGAGAGGTTGTTCAGAGGCGGACAAGGTTCTTGGCTGCCCCCTTCTGTGCTTGCAGAGGCTTGAGTTAGATTTTGCCCATGTTGAAATGGATTAGTCAACACTTCCTGCTGTTGCTGCGTGACAAATGTTTGGGCCTTTGAAAGTCGAGGACATAGATGGGTCTGGTGGTCTTCCACACACAAGTTGCATGGATACCTCACCTTTCGTTTTTCAGTGTTGTCCCTGCCAACATTATCGGTGGGTCGTTTATCCCCCTTACCCTTCTTTTGTTGTTTTTTCTTTCCTTCAGGCTGCTGGGTGGCCTTTGGGTTAGTCGACTGCACTGTGTGTATGTCCGACATTTTTGGTAGGGGGAGCAACCAAAACAGTAGTTTGGCTGGCCGTTGTGTGTTGTATAGATAATTGCTGCAACTATTTTGTCAATTGCTCAGCGGGCTTTGTTTGTGCTGAACCAACAATACCATCGACATGTGGTCCAAATCTCTGTCTAGTTTTATCAAGGATTGAACATGGTGCATCTAGCAAGATGTTGTATAACAAACCAGACTAAGAATATATGAGGTCAAATTGTTGAGCCCTCATGATGGCGTCTTCTTCAGAGAAAACTCCCGACGTCGCGATGTCTTTGGATAACTATGGGACCAAAGACTTAAGGAACCACTCAAGAAGGAATGCTAGTGGGAATGGTACCTTGATTAAACTCTTTCGGCGTCTCCATTCTTGGATGTGATCAGAGATATGGTCCACTGTTGTTTGTTCGAAATTGGTGAGAAACTCTGTGCCAATGTTGTATCTCATAGGTAACTGGAAATGGTTCAAGAAAGTCATTGCCAGTTCACCAAAGGATGATTATCTTGAGTGATCGAGCTTAATGTACCATTTTGCAGCACTCCCAATGAGAGTATGTTGAAACAATCGCAGCTGTACGGAGTCATCTTTCAATGAGTTAGATGAGCACCAAAGATGAAAGGTAGTCACATGATCTCCTGGATCGTTGTTAGGATTGGATTCGAACTTTGGAATGTCTGAAGGCAACTTCGTTGGCATAAGAAGCCAACGCAGATCGTGACAAATAGGGTCATTCAAAACCCTTGTCAAATCTGGCAAGTGCAAAGTTGTCAGGAAGAGAAGTTTGGGTTGTTGGTGATAACCTAGGAAAAAGGGGCCTGGAGTTTGACTGGCATCAGGTTGCCAGGAAAAGTTTGGCTGCTGGCCCAGATTTTGGTAGAAACCATGGCCCTGGCCAGCATAAGGATTTTTCATATGTGGAGACATCATTGGCTGATTTCCCAAATAGGACATAGATGGTTGGGCATGCATTATATTTGAAGGACTCTGGGAAGGATTGCCTCATGGTGGTCTCGTATGGATGGGCATAGTAGTTTGTCTGGGGTTCCATTGATTGAGGAAATAATTACCCCAGATTGGCATTCCAGACGAGAGAATGGATCCCTGCCCTGAATTCCAAGGTCCTGCTGAGTTTTTCCCCTGGGAAGGAATAGTGCCCTGCATAGGAGTAGATTGTCCAAAAATGGGGTTTCCCCCAGTCGGGAAATCAACTGACGAGAAGGTATTGTTACCAAACATTCTGTTCAAAGAAAATGGTGTCGAACCTACTGCCATACTATGCGAAGGTGGTCCTTGACTCCCCACTCCAAATAAACTATTGTGTGTAGGTTTCCCGACGGATGGCTGATGCGAGCCGCCGAGTAAAGGGGACGAAGGAGGGATATGACCTCCTCTGTAAGAGAAAGCGTTAAAAGGAGTAGGAGTTCCCCCCATGTGACCTTGCATAGGAGCGCTAGAGCTCACTACCCCCAGACCTAAAGTCTGTAAAGTGGAGTAAGAAAGTACAAGACTTGTACCTAAACTAGGCATCCCGTATGAGAACGGAGGGCCTATTGCACTTGGTGTGAAAGGGGTTTTGGCCGCCGCCAAAGATGGGATCGGACCACTGTGCGATGTAGAAGCGGTCGAGACCATGGTGGTTCGAATTGATGACGGTGGGTTAGGAGGTGAAATATCTCCTGTGGTGACAACCGTGGTGGGAATTGAAGAATTCCTAGAAGGAGTAACAACATTTGTTTCCATTGCTGTGTGCAACACTATTTGCCGCTCGTAAAATTGAATTGGTACGATGAAAGGTGCCAAGAAATTAGTGGTTGGGGTTTCAACTGGGCCAAGAGCAGTTGCTTCAAGGTCCAAAATGGTTGATTCCTCTGAGGGTTGGTTGGGCACAATGGATTGTAACCCGATCACTTCAAACGACCCTTGTTGGTCTAGCTTTCGCCTTAATGGTGGAGGGGGTGGCTCCAGTGTAACCGGTGGCAGGCCAAGAAGCCTTTGTGACCGGTGGAGCTCGTGATCCTCCACTGTGTGAGAAGATCAAAGAAACTCTAAGTTAGTCTAAATGTTCAAAAGTAACACACACTAAAAAAGTCCCTAGAAGATAAGATAGGCAGACACTAAATTAATTGGAAGAATAGTTACAACAACCAACACTAGATCAACTTACCGGTGCAAGTGAAACTCGAACACAGAAGCACCCTTTGGGTATACTCTGCAAAGCATGGCCCAATGTGTGTCCTAGGTACCATGGTATACCCCCTCAGTCACCTGTGTATGTCCCTAAAAAATATTGGCAACTAGGTTTCCAGTGCGCGAACAGTCACAAGGCGGGTACAGTTGAAAGTCGGGCAGACCACAATGAGCAGGGTATCGAGCCTGAAACCTGTCAAGGGTATCGAGAGAAAATGGTCCAAAAGACAAATGAGGACCTTGAACAGATTCGAGACCCATGAAGCCCCGTGGTAAATGCAAACAACATAATCCCAAGACAAGCCCTTTATATGTGTTCTCCACTACGATTGGTCCAACTTTGGAGGGGTTATCTCTGCAACCTTTCCGCACACGACCTCATGTTTATCCCCTGTGTTAGAGGGGGGTCCCAGATAAATTCCATGATACTGGACTTAAACACTCCCTAACTCAGACTCCAATGTTTGATTTGAAATGGCCTTGAAGAGTTTCCTCTCCAACCTAATCCAAGGCCCTAAATCCTGAACTAGTTGGTGAACCCTACAAACATGAAAGTCTAATAAATTTTAGATTTTAGCGTTAATTTTTTGGCTTTGTCTTACGTCAAGGGGTATGAAAGTGAAACTGATGATTTGAAAAGACGAAAGCAAAAAATGAATAAAAAGCTGGAAACAAAACTTTTCTTAATGCAAAATTTTAACAACTTTTCAATTTTTTTTTTTAAAACTTTTCTAAGATTTTGGATAGCAAAATTAAAAGAAATTTCACTTGACGACAAGATACTTATGATCTAAGTGAACTGAAAAAACTTATGAAATAAATGACTTTTCCCCTGGATAATAATGCAGAAACACACTTTTCAACCAAATAAGAAAATGAAAAAGAGATTTTTATTTTTTATTTTTTTTATTTAAATGCTTGATAAAGCAAAAAGGAAAAATACCAACAAGAAAAAACCAAGAAAAAAAATTCTTGCCTAATCACAGATCGCAAAGAATCAAGTCAAAAGTCACACACTAGCAATTTTAAAAAATGACTCTCACACTTGTCTAAAAACCTTAAAAAAATTCTTTTACTTTTATGACAACTTTTCTTTAAATGAGAAAAAGCGAGCTAGAGGTAAGATGAATCCTCAACTACTGACTGACAGAGATTTAAATACCCGAGAGGTATAGTTCTCATCAAGGGAAAGGATGAATGCCTTGCCCTCAAGAGAAATTATCCTGCATAGGCACGCTACTGTTAATCCAACATTCAGGGTGTGAACGCGAGTTGTATAGAGACAAAGAGCGTGTACATGTGGGCTGACCTTGTACATGCTGCTTGTATCTCTAAACTTTGAGGAAAACTAAAAACAAACAGACCAAACCAGGAAAAGACCTCTAATATTGATAACCAGAGTCTCCTAAAGGCTTGGACACTCTTTTTTAATAGAAAAAGCAAACAATCTAAGGAAAATTTATAAAGCCAAACAATCTGAGATAAGACTGCAAACAAACAAGACTTAGACAAAATTCTAGAAGACCCCCTGAGAATGTGTGATTCTGACAGGGAAGAGGATGACTGCCTTAGAAGTTCTCTGAAATCTACACGCTATTGATACTTCTACATCTTGCCTTCACACGTTGGTTGTAAGAGAGTAGGGCGTGGATACACACGTGTAGACCTTTTGCAGGTTGCGTGTACCTCTATGGGTATCAAAAAAACACAGTCAAGTAAATGACAAGGAAATCTACTATGGAAAACTAGACTCCCTACTAGCTCAGACCTTACAGAAACTAAAAGAAAAAATAGGCAAGAAAAACTAGTCTTTAGAACTACCCAAAAACTAAATAAAATTCCAGGAACCCGAGAGAGTCTCCCCCATATGGTCACCGATTCTGTTGTGAGGGAAATCTCCCTACGGACTAACAAATAGGGTTTCGACTTTGCATGCAGATATGACCGAAGAAAAACTACTTTCTACCTTCATCCCTAGATTTAAATTCCCTTTTCTTAGTAAATGCATGGAAATGTCAACCTACCTCGTTCTGGCCGTTTGATGTTGATCCTCCGTTGTACTTGATTACTTGTTCGCAATACTCCTTCCAAAGATGACCTGCATACAAGACAAGAAACAACTACACATGCATCCTAATTACATACTAACGGGTTAGAAATCTAAACATATACTAGTCAAACTATAACAAGTTCATGAATTGGGATGGGAAAAACATTTTCTTTATTACTTTGAATGAGTCAACTTACAAAAGATGAGACCGGCCACCGCTCCATGAACTTGATCCTAGGATCCTCTTCGACTGTCCTCTAACTGCTTTGCTTTGTATCTCCTATGGCACAAGGAAAGGCTAAAGGGTTGGGACAATGGGAATAAACAAATGGGCAGAGTTTCTTTGCTATATTTTTCCTCCTCCAAATGGGACCCCTACCCCTTCTTTTAAAGGCTAGAAGGAGCTAGGTATTTGGATGAACCCTCAACCATGCATGGACGAGAGTTTTAGTTAACTCACCCATATATTTTGTGTTCCGTCGGCAACTTTCCTTTTTTCGTGCTTTTGTTGGTCCACGCGGACTATTTTAGGTTAGCCAGCGTGTACACACGTGCAGTAATGGAGTAGGGCATGTGGGCCTTTATAAAATAGGTTTTTTAAGAGTTATTCAGCAGTTCTTTGGAAAAGAAGGGATATGAGATGGCCTGATGCCAGATAAGCATGTGTGGTGCAATTTAGGGTTATAACAGTAACGAGTATGAGATGCCGGCCCATGGGTTTACCCATGTTTAGGACTTTTTGTAATGTATAAATAAGTATCTAGGCAATGTAAGTAGATGTCAATTTTGAGGTAATGATCTTAGTGCATGACTAAAGTATGTTAAGACTTTCACAACTAAGTGCAAGTGATTGTAAGAGACTTTGTGCACAGATTGTGTAAGACTTTGTGCCCTAACCTAATTTGTGGAAGGAGGATCTGGCGAGGTGTGCACAGTTCTCCTATCCGTTGTGGAGTTGGCTCTGTGGCTTTGTGCACAGGATCAGAGGAATGTAATAAGCTTGAAGACTAATAAAGAAGAAGAAGAGTTGGCGGATGTAGCCCCACACTGGGGTGAACCACGTATATCCTGTGTGGATGTGCTTTATATGATGTTGTTGATATTTTTATGTTGTTTATTTGTTAGTGTATTGGTATTTATGTATGTTAGGTAGATATATGGATGCTTAATGCTATATTGATGATAAATGATTTCTATATCTGATCCAATAACTATGTGCTAAGTGATGAAATTACTTGATCTTAGTTGCTAGTGCATTGTTCTATATATAGGGTTTAATCTGTGATGTGAATGGATTTATGAACTAATGCATGGTATTGGCTAAATGATCTATTAAGTGTTGTAATCACAGATCCGTGTCCCAGCTAGGTTGTAGACACCTGAGTCCTACAACCCCCCCTACCTCTACCTCGGGTGAGACTTCATCTACTTTGCAGGTGTTGCCGAAAGGGCCAGTAGTTAGGGTTTTGTTGGTGTGTTGTTGAAGCGTTGAACCCTGGGTCTACCCCTGTGCCAAAAAATGGTTCCGTTGCTGGGACTTGAAACTATGATTGCTGGGAACTAAAGAAAAGAGAAAGCTTTGTGTGTAGATCTGTTGCTGTAGTGCGCATTATTTTACTTAACTTGCAAAGTTTCATGCTAATAAAGGAACCAGATATGAAGAAAAGAGGTAAGATCTCAAATCTTTGTGCTCTGCTAAAGGTAAGATAATCATAAATTTTTTCTTCAAAAGTATGAGTCTAGGTATGTTCGATAGATTTTTTCCTAGTCTGAAAACTAGGGCACAACTAGAAGAACAAGTCGATCTGAATAGATTTGATAGAGATAGTGAAATATATGTTATTCCTATGCATATAAATAATTTTTGGACTAAAAAGTGGATGCAGAAACCTAGAAAGAATTGTTGCAGATTGCAGGTCCATCACTGCGATCCCAGTGCGCAATACAGGAAGGGTTGGGGATCATTTAAAAGAAAGAGAGGATTGAAACTGTGTTATAATTGTAGAATATCGAGACATATTGATAAGGAATTCCCTCACATAGGTCTTATTTGTCTCTGTTGTAAATCTATTGGTCACAGAGTTGAGGGTTTCCCTAGAATGATTTCCAAAGTTGAAAAGATGAACATGAGACAAGAAAACTATGAAGGATCTCAAAGGACCGAGGATATGTTAGAAAACCAGAAATAATCAGAGACTATGTTATTATAGCTGAAAGAAACACTGAATGATCACAGAGACATCAATTTACGAGAGATATTCAAAGAGAAGCAATGCATAGAAACAAGAATAGGAGACCTTGACATAGACTATGTTTTGGATGAGGACACACAGGTGAATATTATGCCAAAAAGAACTTGGAAAATTTTGGGAAATACTGCTATAGTACCTTCATTGGGAAAGATAGGTTTGTTTAAAGGAAAGATGATAGCCCTATGTGGAAGAGTTACTAATGTACCTATGATTTCCCATGGAATATCGACCGAAGAAGAATTTGAAGTCATTACGTTTGTTGAGAAAAACACTCCTTTTGCACTTTTTTTAGGAAAGACTTGGATTGAGAAAGATCAAATCCGAAGGAAAGTAGAGGAGGAAGACACATAACATAAAAATAAATAATTAAGGGACTTCATGAATAGAAAAATAAAGCGACTAATAGAAGAAAAAAAGAATAAGTCGAATCAATAGAAAGCCAAAGAACTAGCTATCGAAGCTGGAAGAACACAAGAAAGTTTCAAGAACCTATCCATACAGGAAAGAAGTGAATTTACCCCAGAAATAGTAAGAGAAGAGGTATTACCCTTGAAACCTTTGGAAGACCCTCAACAATGCGAAGTTACTACTCTAAGGGAAGAAAATAATAAGAATGGAAAGACGAAAACAAAAACTCAAATTACAGGAAAGAAGCCCAGAAATATCAGTAAGAAGAAAAAAAAAATTAGAAAAACTATGGGAAGTACCAGAAAAGACTTCGCAGAAGGAAGGATTGCAGAACTTGAACCTTGCCGGAATAGCTGAACCACGCAGAATGGGACTTCACCATAATGAATCTATATGACCGTTGGAGGCATCCCGAACGTTAGAACGATGGTCTAGAATGGATAGAAACATAGTTATTTATAGAAATATCACCATTGGACTATTGAGACCGCGCCATAACAGATGGATTCACATTGATGGACATATTCATACTCATTGAATGAATCTGTTATGATGTTGCTTATTTAACTCGTCAGATTTTGCACCGGGACCACTTTTTGCAAACTGAGATATCCACACTAACAGAGAACTGATTGCATACCATGTTGTGCTGTCTAGACCTCGCCATTTAATTGATTACCTTTCTTGTTCATTTTCCTACCCAATTTATTTTATTACAAGTGTGAATGTCAAGCGAACGTAGCGTAGTAGAGAAGTCGGTGGAGGAAATTCTCGTGGATCTCATGACTGAGAAAGTCATGTTTGTAGGAATATAGGCATCATCGACTGGCAAATTGCAAGCATCCCCATCGACTGGACGACGTTTTGGCCGCGCTGCTAAGAAATGAAGAAAGCATCGTGATGATCTGGCTAATGCGAAACAGATCCCATTGGTCTTGCCAAACTACATCCCGCCTTTGACTGGTGTGATGAACCATGATAATGTCTCATGTGACTTTGAGTACACAATCATCACTGCATACCTCTCGAAGGGGATACACATAGTTGGACCCCAATTGGGACTGATCCCAGCTCTCAATATCAACGACTTTAACCTCATAGATCGAAAGAACTATGCGATGCTCGCACCACATAGGTACCTGATGAATATGATTGGGAATAAGCCCAAGATAGTTCCTCAGTCATGGATTAAGGAGTTCATGCACTCCATGATCTTGAACGTAATGAAGATCGCCCACTTCGGTCGACATCAGGACATTAACGTGTGTGTTAAAATCCTCCTGTCATGCTACCATGGAGGGTATATGTGGCTTGACAGGCGTGTCACCATGGATCCGATGCTAATCCACCTAATCACTGGAGTAAGCATGCAGGGACCAGACCCTCACCAATTCTACCTAGGGAAGATGTCATATCTCTCCCTGGCACAGTGAATAAAGGAATCCTATGACAATGTAGAGAAGGGAAAGTGAGGATACAAGGTAGCCTCCATCCAATATGGTGCAGTGCACCTAGATTTTCAACTGATCACTGGCAAGATCATCAGAAATAACCAATCGACATAAGTCACAGGGTTCGTAGTTGACCTCGCAGGGAAGTGTGGCAAAGGAATGCAAATGAACTAGGTGAGTTACCTCGTCAACAAGTTGGAGAATGCCTATCACGAAGCACATGACCAAGGATACAAATTCCACTTCAGTTGGTTACTGGTGCTCATTTCATTTGTTGCTTTGCATATGCCGGAAGGAGAAACAATCCCTGAAGTCGAGCCATCAGAACCGTTGGCCGCGAGGTTCGCTACCTTGTGGTATACAAACGATATGGCAAAGTAGTGGCTGTCGAATGCTGTCTTCCATACTTATTACCTACATCTGAAGAATTCCATTGAATCCTTTCCGCGGATGACCCTAAATACACTCCATCAATACAGGACACTAGAGAAGTTCCGTGTAGACTGACACTTCATCTACATCACCGTACACGGGGATGAAAGCAAGGAGGAGCTACAGTCTTACTATAAGTTGACTGAGGAAGATATGGAAGACATCACTAAGGAATGACCAACATCATTCCTTGTACCATGGGAGGATGTTGAACTGTTTGACCCCAATATCATTAGAATCCCATTAGTCATCGGGGTTGAACATGATGGATAGAGTAGCGCCAAGAAAATGAATAAAAAGGATGAATTCCAAGACATAGAAAGTGATGAGAAGGGAAATGCATCAGAGGAAATTGCGCCTGAATCACCTGCATGAGGGGGAGGAGACGAAGTGAACCAAGAGGAAGGAGGGGAAGAAGGATAAAAGTAGGACAAAGGTGAAGCTACATTACCGAAGGATCCCCTCACCACAACAGAAGAATCACAGAAGAGGAAGGTTTCCCCGAACAAACCTTCAACAAGGAAGAAGTCTCGCGCTAAAAATCCTCAGTTGAAGAATGTGCTCACAGTGGATGACATTGATCTCATCATCACAGCTGTATTAGACACTTCAAAAGATATCTTGCAAAAAAATGGGGCAAAGTAGGAGTCGATGTACGACAGAATAGAGAAAGAGCTCAAAGACATCCAACAAGCTATCCATTTGAGTTGAGTAGTGCCTACTGCGCCATCCTCAATAGGAAATGTATAATTGGGGGATGATCCCACCCAGTTATGAAGGTTAGTAGATGTGATAGAGGTTCGACTTTGTTGAGCCCATGAGGAAAAGGAACAGGCCACAAAGGCCTTAAAGAAATAAAAGGAGGAGGTCCTAGAGAAAATGCAAGTTGCGCAGAAAGAGAAAGATGAACTTAGGGCGATGTTCGAAGAGGACAAAGAGAGAATCCAGAAAGAGAAAGACCAGCTGCTCGCAGAGAAGATTGGGGTTAAAGAGGCAATGAATAGAGAACTCCACTCTGTGCTAGTTGTTGTTCCTGAGTTTATACTTTAAGGCTCTAAAGTATACCGTCAAGGCATCCGTAAAGATAAAGGTAATTAAAGGGTAAAAATAAAAAGGAAGGATAAATTAGAGTTGGTTTCCCAACTGCCTCTGTCTAGATTCCCTTTGTTCTTGGATGCTAATATCTCTCTCAATAGCTGCCCATGAACATTCTAATTCAACCTGGTTAGTCGCTGTTTGCAGAATAGTATTAAAAAGGTTCAAAGCAATGCTAGTTTGATCTTGGAGACTAGATTCTATGTTGGGCTGTCTATTATTTGGGACAATCATGGAGAGTAAAATTTCATTTAATTTTGAAAGAATTTGATAAATTGTTGCTTCAGTTTTGAAGGGATGAAAATAGGAAAAATAGTTTTGAAATTCAAAATAATAACATAATAATAGTTGAGGTCGTTTCCTGGACTTGAAACAATTTTGTGAATAGTATAATAACAAAGAAATACTGCAGAAAAAATATGAGGCTTTAATCACGAAAGAATCTCATATTGTAACAAGAAGTAAAGAGGAAAAAGAGATTTCTAATGAAGTGTTAAATATTATCGTTCAAATGATCTACAGGTCTTAAAATTACTGATAGCAATTTCAGAGGAAAAGATGTAAATAACTTGATAACCAAATCAATTCAAACTACAAAATATGTATGAAATAAACTTATAGTTGATCATTCATTAGAAAGACATTGAAAGAGAAACATAGAAATATATTGTAAAAAAGGTTAAAGAACACATAGCTTCAAGTTGACAGAATTCAGAATCTCGTCTGCCTTATTTATATCACAATGGATTGAAAACTTTTAATACAATCCACTCTCCTCAAAACCAAAAGCCCCATCTTAGTCTTGTGAAATTTTATTTATACATGATCACCAAATGTTTTTCCCGTTGGTGATTAACCAACTTCCTAAGACTAACAGTTACTTGAATGTGCAATGTTGAACCGTTTACATTTCTATTTTAACTACTTTGTTATTTCAATAATGAAAATATACAAAACAATATTTCATGTATGCGTTGACGAACTTCCTTCTTCTGTCTTAAGACAATGAATACATTTTAACAAAAACTTTACCAAAACTTTGGGAGCTTTTGGTATATATTTTGCCTCAAATATGAAGAACGTTTTTTGTAGTTCGGGCATAGGATCTTCAATTATCTTCCTTGTGAACTTAAAAGTTTGCGACTTTAAGTTCAACATCACTATCCATTTGTCGATTTCGGTGACATTGATTACCTTTATTTTTTGGATCTCCACCTCCATTTCCTCCAGATCTTCCTTGAATCTTAGCTGGTGCTTGACAATGTTAATTTCTCCTAATAACCCCGAACAGTTTTTTTTTCCAATGTTCAAAGAATCTTTTTCTAAAAGATCAAAAAATCCTTGACAATCATCATTGAGCTCTCTGGTTATTCTTTTGTTTTCTGCAAGTTCTGCCTCCCACACCTTGAGTATTACATCTCCTTTAACCTGCTCTGAAACATATAGTTTTTGAATCTTTCTGACCTCCTCCTTTGTTGAAAGGGCCACTGCTTTTTGGAAAGTTGTCCTGGCTACTTTCACTTCTCTTTCTTTCAGGAGAATGTTCTCAAAAGCTTTACTTGTTTCCTAAAAGTAATTCTGAATAAATTCCAAATTTAAAAACACTCCCTGTTGTTCCTCTTCTATCTTCAAATGTATTCCCAATACCCGGGCCTAGAAAATTTCAAGCTCTACCACTTGATTTGAGATGGAACTAATCTTATCTTGTAATTGTTTATTTGTTTCTTCTTGGTTTAAGACTTGTTCTTGAGTGACCTGTATTTTCTATTTTTCTTCCTCTAAGATTACTTTTAGTTTCTAATTCTCTTGAATGTCATCCAGTATAGCTCATTCTAGACCTTTTTTTATCCCCCAACTGATATTTCTTTCAGTCTCCTTTAATTGATCCTGTAGCTGAGCTATCATTTGTTCTTACTGCTCCAACATAGTTGTCAAACTACCCACAGAGTATAAATTCATCGATGCTAAGGCTCCCATTGTGCCTACTATCTCTGTAGCGAATTCTCCCTCTTTAATTTTTTGTCCATCTATAATGATTTTGTGATTTTTAATCATCATATCTCCTCTTGGATGCATTTCTTGTTTTAGGATAGCCTTTCTCTTCTTACTGAAAAATTAATTGGAAGGAGGAATCTCATCTATAGAAATAGGCTCAAGATCAATTATGTATAGAGCTCCCTCTTGGGGGTTTCCATAAGTAGACTGCAATGGAGTCAAAGAGGTAATAGGAATTCCAAGTTCTGTCGATGCTGTTCCTCCTACTTTTTTGGGAATGTTCTCAGGGATTTATGAGGGTATTTCCAACTATTTTTGTTTCCTGCCTCTGATTTTTCCGTGTGAGGAACTTCTGTTTCTTGTAGAGGCAATTCAATTTCCTTCATTTTTCCACTTGTATTTGCTTTATCCTGTAAATATGTTTCAAAACCTGGAGGAGGCCCTTCCTACTCTGGAGGAGGGGTTGTGGACTCACCCTGCAAGATCTTTGGCAAACAACTTCGCCTATGACTTTGGAAAGACGTGAAACCAATTTGTAAATTGGGTGATATGGCCCGTACCCTTTTCAGTACCTCTTCATAAGTTTTAACCTCCTTGAATATATCATCATAAAAAGATTGTTGATGTTCATAATCTTTCAAAGTATAGTGCATCAAATGTCTTCTTACTAATTGATAAGGGTCATTCTTTCTATGCTCAATATCTACCAATTTTATCTCCTCTAATGCCTCAGCTTCCACTTTGGAATGGCCTAGGTTTTGTAATGAAAATTTCCCAACATATACAGGGAAGATTGGCCAGGATTTCTTTTGAGCTGTCTTTAGCTCTATTCCAATACCACCTTTCACTATTTGATATGCTACCTCCCTCAATACCAGTCTATCCGGGAGGAATTTCGGAAGTGCGTGAGGGGGAATTGAGCACCCATAAACCCTAATGTAAGATAAGTTGTCTTCAACAAACTAGACAACTATTGCTTTGAGATTTTATGAGACTGCCTCAGAAATGCGAGGGGGTTCACAACCATAAAACATTTTATGCATTGGAATTATTACGAAATGAAAAATTTCGTAAAATGCATTCTTAGCATTTTCTTCCCAAAGTGCAGAATGATACACATGAATGGGCTCGGGGCAGGTTATGTTCCAACTCCAATTCATCAGGGGAAAAGGAGTCACAAAGCAAATCACATCCATGATGTATGCTGACATATAAAAAGCCACTGGCTAACCTTTAGATCTTGCAACTCTGTAGTTCAAAATTTATTTTGCTAGGTTATCCGACAAAATCTTACTCCAGTTAAAAGTGTATCCTTCTGAAGATTCTTCTAAAAAGGGCACCCAATCTCCAGGAAAATGGCAGGGATTCTTTTTCCCGAAAAGTCTACACAGCATAATGGCTACATAGACCATATACTCGTTCAAAGACGCCGTGGCATAAACCCCATGGGTATCGACCCTAAACTTCGATGGACATCTCCACCATTCTCTAATTAAATCCAAATGGACATCATGATCTTCTCCTTCTCGTTACTGAAATTAAGTTAGTGTTAAGATGATCAAAAAAATCCTAGGAAACCCAACAGATTTTGTGGCTTTCGGCTTGCATCAAAGGAAAAAAATTTCATATTTTTAATTGCGGAGCCCTGTCTGGACTTGGGATGCAGATCCGATTTCGAAAAAACTGGTAACTAGAGTAGAGTGATATTTAAGTATGACAACCTTACAGATACCTCAGATATTGCTTCACTGCCAGTGAGCCTGTTCAGTACCCCGATGAAGTTATCTGTCCCTTTTTACTGAATTTCCTTTCACCACTTTGAATCTTAATTATGCATTTAACCTTAGATATTGCTTCACTGCCAGTGATCCTATTTAGTACCCTAGTTAATTTATCTATCCCTTTTTACTAAGACAAGGGAAACCATTTAAATGAATTTCCTTTCATCATCTTTTGGACTAGATGGGGGCAATCAAATATGAATTTCCTTTCACCATTTGTCTAATATTTTACTTTTTGAATACGAAGTGGGGGCAATCAGTGGTACTTAATATACCAGGAATGGTATCTGTGTAAATATTGTAGTGGAGGTCTGTCAACTTGTTTTGATTACTCTAGACCAACCTTCTCTTAACTTTCAAAACACCTTAGTCTACAGAGAAAAAGGGGAATATTAATTCCAGGGGTCTTCCTTTGAGAAAGCTTAAATCCTTAAAAAACTGTTAAGAAACCTAGGAGAGTTAGGATCGACCTAAGAATAACTTTGTTTAGTCAGAGAGTGAGGAGTTATGAGGATTGGTCTACCTTTTAAGAACTATTTTTCAGCTTCAAAAGTTAAGATGTAATCTCTTCTCCCTTTGTGGGAAACTCGGAAAGAAGCTTGATTTTTTAAGAAGAAAAAACTGAGGGTAGAAAGGGGAGACATAGAAAGACCTGGAAATCGAAAAACAAAGGTCATAAATTAAACCCAACTCTTGGAACTCTTTCTTGGAGACACTTTTCATCTTTTGTTTATTTTAAATACCTCTTGTCCTATTCTAGGTGAAACTCTTAGGGCCTAGATTTAGAAATCATTATTTAAATGACATATCACACTTGCAAGACAATCACCACACTTTTTAAAAAAAATCCTTTGTTTTTGAAAAAAAAAATAGACTTTCCTGGAATTCACACCTTTGCCTTACCATTTTCATTCTCTTTTGAAATAACCAAAATCTTTATATCACCTGTTTTCAACAAATTTATCTTCTGAAATATGAATATCTGTTTGCTCCTTTAGCTTTGTTTGGGCTGCAAGTCGGGATCCTGTAAAGGAAGAAAATGAAGAGTATCAGAGCTTTTAAAAGATTTGAATACATTGAATTTTTTTATATCTCTACTTCTAGAAAAACATTAACCTATTTTTGTTTTTATTTTTATTTATTTATTTATTTTATTTTTTTGAAATATTGAATGTATTGAAAATTATGAAATAAAAAGAAAAATCAAATGGTATATACAGTGGGAATTTTGAAAATCAATTATTCCATATAGTGTTTTAAATAATGCCCATTGACAGGGGCATTAAGGATTTTACCGTCCAAATTCTCTAACAGAAATGAATTTTTTCCTTCAGGAGTTGTTACCTTGAACGGTCCGTACCAGATGTGATCGATTTTACCATGTTTTGTCGAGTCTTCATTCCTTGCATCCCATTTTAAAACCAAATCTCCTGGGAGAAAATATTTGTCTTTGGCTTTATGATCGAATAACGTTTTCATGTCGTCCTGGTATTTCTGCAACCTTTCATCCACTTCGGCCCGATGTTGTTGGACTTCAATCAGTTGATTTATCCTTCTTGTGACATGATTTTTTTCTTCCTTCTCATCTCACCAAAGTTTCATTACAGGAAGCACTAGATTTATAGGTAACACTACATTTGTCTCGTATACCATTTGGAAAGGAGAAGTGTCGATAGAATTTTTCGTGCCTATCTAAGTTGACCACAAAGCGTATTTTAAATGCACATGCCAGGATTTCTTGTTTTCGCTCAACACTTTCTTAATTATATTGATTAAGCTCTTGTTTGAAGACTTAGCCAGCCCATTTCCCTGGGGGTAATACGCAGTGGAATGACTAAGCACAATATTATATTTTTCGCAGAAACTGACCATAGCCATAGATTTAAAGGCCTGAGTGTTATCTGTGACTATCTTTCAGGGGCAACCGAATCTAGATAAAATATTCTCTTCTAAAAAATCTATTACCACCGAATCTGTAGCCTTTCTGGTTGGGATAACCTCCATCCATTTGGTGAAGTAATCTGTTGTAGTCAGGATCCATCTATGCTGAGTGCTAGAATGAGGATTAATTTTTCCTATGAAATCTAATCCCCATTGTTGAAAAGGAGCTTCCATTTTGAATGGAACCAATGGCATCGTTGGGAGCTTATGCTTACTTGGGAACAATTGGCAAGGGTTGCAAGCTCGGACCTTGGAATTAATGTCCAAGAAAATCTTGGGCCAATAATACCCTACCCTCAGGATATTATACGTCGTTTCCCTCCAGGCATGGTGTCCTCCACATACTCCTTCGTGAAATTGGATTATGACCTTTTCTGTTTCTCATTCGACCAAACAAACCAACAGGAAACCAAGAGGGTATTCCCAATACAATTGTCTCTCAAATATACAGTATTTGACCGCATGCAACTTCAACGTTCTAGATTTAGACGGGGGTAAATCATTCGAGCACCTTAAGGTCAACAAGTAGGACACTATGTCTCGATACCAATCAGATGAAGTAAATTTTTCTTCGATTCCGGTTTCAACTATTTGTTCATCGAGTTCACTAGTGTCCACACACTCTTCACTTCTCTGTAAGCCATTTATCCCGAGAGATCTGAAATTTGATTCAGCTAAGAGTTTAGGTAAACCTTGTCCCTTCACTAGTTTCATTGGTTTAATCACCAAATCGAATTCTTGAATTTTGGCAAGCCACCGTCCTCTTTTGCCATCACTATCAGACTGAACCAAAATATCTTTTACAGAGCTAGTGGGTACGTACACAATCACCTTAGAATGCAACACATAGGTTCTAAAATCCTTTAACGCCTTCACCATAGCATATGCTTGTTTTTCCATTATATTATATTTAAGTTCGATGTCTCTAAGACTTTTGCTAAAAAAGGCTATCGGTTGCTCGAAACCTTCTTCATTTTTTTGGAGGAGAACCGCGACGAGTGTGTGTTCGGAGGCGAATGAGAAAATAAGAAAATCCTTTAGATAATCAGGGCTTGCTAGTATGAGTGCTTTGCTTATAACCTTTTTGATGCGTGCGAATGATGCTTTTGCTTCCGCTGTCCATTTCACTTCGCTATTTTTCTTTAGCATATCTGTGATCAATTTCACGATTTCAACAAAGTTTGGAATAAATCTCCTCAAAAAATTTATTTTTCCTAAAAATGACTGAATTTCTTTTACATTCCTAGGGATGTTTATTGTGTCTATAGCTTCAACTCTTTTAGGGTCAATTCTAATTCCATCTTGGGACACAATATGGCCCAAGAGTTTACCTTCTTGCATAGCAAAGTGAGACTTTTTGGGGTTTAAAGATAAACCAAACCTGCGACATTTCTCAAACGTTTGCTCGAGATGTATCAGATGATCTTCATCAGATTTAGAAAAAATGGTTATATCATCAAGATAGATAACCACAAATTTGTCTCTTTCTCCAATGAAAGCGATATCCATAGCGCGTTGGAAAGTAGCACCTGCATTCATTAAACCAAAAGGCATCTTATCATACATAAATGTACCCCAAGGGGTGGTAAAGGCTGTCTTTTCTTTATCGTGTTCACAAACGGCTATTTGATTGTACCTGGAAAAGCCGTCGATCATTGACATCCTATTTTCCCCAACTACTTTTTCTAAAACATGATCCATTTTGGGTAGGGGGTAATTATCTTTGAGGGATGACTTATTAAGATTTCTGAAATCGATAGATAGTCTAATTTCCCCATTTTTCTTTCTAACCGGGACCAGGTTTTCTACCCAATTTGAGTATCTTAGTGGTATGATTATCTTTGCATCTAAGAGGTTTTTGACTTCCTTTTCGATCACGGGCAATAAAATAGGATTAATTTGTCTGAGTTTTTGTCTAAAGGGTTTGACACTAGGCTTCAGGGGTATCTTATGTTCGATCACAGAGGTGGCATAGGTTCTCATCTCTTCATATGACCAAGAGAAAATGTCTTTGTACTTTCTAAGAAAATATACGTATTTATTTTTGGTTTCAGGGGACAGATATTTATATAGCTTCACCAACCGAGGGTTTTCTTTAATACCTATGTCACAGTCTTCAACCTCTTCAGGTTGAGGCTGTAGAGTAGATTTTGAAGGGATATCATCTTGATTAAATAATCTTTCCAAGGGAATCAAACCCTTGGGGATCTGGTTATTTTTAAGAATGAGCATTCGATGATTCATGATTTTATCATGGAACTCTTGAGGATCCTCCCCTTCCTGCATGATCCAAATATGATCGTTTTGGTTTTCTTGGTCAACATGCATTTCGACAAACTCGTCTATAGATTCCAAAAATTTGCGAAGCTGTTCATCATCCTCAAAGACTTTCCAATGTTGTATGTTATTCGGTATAGAAGGTCGGTGCCTCATTTGTATGTGGTACTTTAGTTTAAACGCAGTGGGAGGTGTGAAAGTTGAGGCTACCTTGGCTAACACATCAACCTATTGGTTTTCAGTTCTAGGAATGAAATGAACTTTGACAGAGGAGAAGAAATTTTCGATCAGATCCCATACGCAATTCTTGTAGGATCTCAACCTAAGATGTTTGGCCTGGTACTGTCGGTTAACTTGTTTTATGATTATCTCAGCATCACCAAAGACTTCAAGGTTCTTTATTTTCATTCTCCTGGCAGCTTCTAACCTTAAAACTAAGGCTTCATACTCACATACGTTATTAGTGTGGTTCTCATTCCACTGTAATTTGTAGGAAAAAAGAATTACGAATTGATTATCGAGGGCCACCGAGAGTGCCCTAGATCCAACTCCAAAATAAGATGAAGCACCATCAAAAAACATATTCCATACACCTGAGCTATATACATTTTCTTTTAATCCTTCTTTTTCTGTTTTTTCTTTTGTACAACTTTCATCTATACCTATTTCAAACTCATCATCAATAGATAATATACAATTTCCTAAATCTTTGTCGGTAATATATACAGGGTGGTTATTTGGTTTATGTGGATCACCTATCGTGAACGCCAACCTATTTTCTCTGTAAAGATGCATGTATTGTCCTCCAAATACTGGAATTGTAGCATAGGTCATGTCAAGCTGGAGAGATCCCCCAAGTTTGGCACCCCATGACCTGTATAATAACATACCATATTTAGGAGGGATATCGATGACTATTATGTCCATGAGAATGATTTTAGCGGGTATTTGTGCCAGATTGACCACCAAGTCTTTAATCATACCTATGCATTTGACCTTTCTTGAATCAAATGAATATAAGTCTCCATATGGCCTGGTGATTTCGAGACATAACTTTTCCATGATGGCTTTTGGCATCACATTGTGGGATGCTCCAGAATCTAGCATACAGTTATGAAGTAGGTGGTCGAACAAGGTCAATGTGATATAGAATGGAGAAACAGTGTCTCTCGCACCTTCGAAATGTAGACCAAAAACTATGTTTGGCTTGTCATCTTCTAAGTTGATGACATCGGCTTGGATTTCGTCTTCTGAAAAGATAATCATATTAGCAATTTGTTTTCTGTATATAAAAGTTTTGGCCAGTTCAACAAGTGGGATAGGGATTTTGATTTTATTTATTTCATTTTCCATATTAAAATTTCCCAGGACCTTGTCGCTCTCTATGTTTGGGGCCTCCATTCCTTTCTTTTCAGCTTTTCTTTGTGGTGCAGACTTGATTTCAGTCACAAGAACCTGTTTTTTCTCAGCAGGTGTTCCTACTGACTTTGACTTGACGGGCTGTGTGTCAGTGGTTTGGGATTTTGCAATTTTTTTCTCAACAACCTTTGGAGCTGCTTCATCAGTTTCGCCTCTAGAAAAAATATTTTTTGTTGGGGTGGTTGGAAGAATCTTGTTCCTAGGTCTTAAATTATATTTCTTGTGAAGTTCGGTTATAATATCATCTGTGATACCTTGATAGGCCAAATCTTCAGAAGTATCATTGCTAGCATCGTCTTCCGATCTAATTTCATTATTTAAATTTTTTTCGTAATCTTGTCTTGATAAATAAGGTGATTTATTATCGTCGTCAATATTATTTATATCCTCATCGAACTCTTCAAAATCCTCTATATCTTCCTCTCCAATGAAGTTTTCACCTTTGAAGGGAGTTGGAATTTTTTGATCCTCATTCTTTATTATTTTCTATGGGACTTGAGGATCAAGATTCCTTCTAAAATCCTTCCTAGGAAAATGATCCCTTTTTTATTTTTCTAATTCCATTTTTGTGATATTATTTGGAAGTTCTCTAATTACCCTAGCCATATTCTCTATTTTATCTCCCGAGGATTTCCCCGATCCTGAGGGCCCACCTTGTTCTTTGAATTTTCAATTTTCTTTATTTCCAATTTCTAGTTTAGCTTTTAATTTCCCTGATGCCATCATGTTCGATTCGATCTCAAGAGAATCATCTTGCATTTTCGTGAGATCTGTTGACCTCCTTTCTCTCAATAATAGGGCAGAATTGGGATCAAAGGCACCAACAAAAGTCACCTTTGCTGTGGGTTGAGAAGGTTTGAATTCAACCAGGATTTTATTATATAACTTGTTAAACCTTTGGGTGAACTCTAGAACATATTCTGAGTTTTTCTTTCTAAGGGATCCGAATTCAGTTAGGTAATAGAGGTGGTCCCTCCTCTCCCCCCATTGTCTAATAAAGGCGTTTTCAAGTTCTTCATAATATCTTAGAGATCCAGCTTCTAAGGCTTGGAACCAGGTCCTCACATGTCCTTCAAAAGTCTGAATGAGGAGTCTGGAATAGACATCTTTGTGTTCAATTATGAGGATGTCGAAAAATTGGTCAAAAAAGTTTATATGCTCTTGAGCGGTCAAATCTCCTTCCCCTATAAATTTTGGAAGTCTTTTCATATAGTTTTTGGGAAGGTCATGTAGGGGAACAGGGAGGACAAGGGGGGTGTATCTGGCCTCTACCTTAGCGAAGATTCTAGGAAGCAGTGCTTGACCACCTGCTGGTCCTCCTGGGGCACCACCCCCAGCTCTTGCGCCTCCATGTGCAACCCTTGATAGATTTGAGGCTGAAGCTCGGAGTGTGTGAGGAGAGGGATCACGAAAATCTGGGGAAAATTCCTCAAGAAAAGAGAACGTATCGTATGAAAGGGGAAGCGATATAGATCTCTCAAGTGTTTCCTTAACGTTCAACTGCATAAGATCAGGTTGACAAATAGTATGTATAGGTGAGATGATTTGTCTGAGGGATCTTCGTGATTTTAAAATTTTTTCTGGATCAAAGACTAGGGAGGTCTGTTTATCATCCAGGTTCTTTCTGGTGTTCCTTTGGCTAATAGCCAGTTTACTTATCGTGGATTCGCCAAGTGAAAAAATATAAGGTAGCCTTAGAAGGTTTTCTATCTTTGTTCACTATCAAAGAAAGAAAGTGTCAATGTTGTTCTTCCCAGGGAAACGTTTCATTTCTTCATTCCCTGACAATGGTGCCAAAAAGACATTGTTCCTGAGTTTATACTTTAAGGCTCTAAAGTATACCGTCAAGGCATCCATAAAGATAAAGGTAATTAAAGGGTAAAAATAAAAAGGAAGGATAAATTAGAGTTGGTTTCCCAACTGCCTCTATCTAGCTTCCCTTTGTTCTTGGATGCTAATATCTCTCTCAATAGCTGCCCATGAATGTTCTAATTCAACCCGATTAGTCGCTGTTTGCAGAATAGTATTAAAAAGGTTCAAAGAAATGCTAGTTTGATCTTGGAGACCAGGTTCTTTGTTGGGCTGTCTGTTATTTGGGACAGTCATGGAGAGTAAACTTTTATTTAATTTTGAAAGAATTTGATAAATTGTTGCTTCAATTTTGAAGGGATGAAAATAGGAAAAATAGTTTTGAAATTCAAAATAATAACATAATAACAATTGAGGCTGTTTCCTGGACATGAAACAATTTTTAGAATAGTATAATAAAAAAAAAATACTGCTGAAAAAATATGAGGCTTTAATCACGAAAGAATCTCATATTGTAACATGAAGTAAAGAGGAAAACAAGATTTCTAATGAAGTGTTAAATATTATCGTTCAAATGATCTACAGGTCTTAAAATTACTGATAGCAATTTCAGAGGAAAAGCTGTAAATAACTTGATAACCAAATCAATTCAAACTACAAAAGATGTATGAAATAAACTTATAGTCGATCATTCATTAGAAAGACATTGAAAGAGAAACATAGAATTATATTGTAAACAAGGTTAAAGAACACATAGCTTCAAGTTGACAGAATTGAGAATCTTGTCTACCTTATTTATATCACAATGGATTGAAAACTTTTAATACAATCCGTTCTCCTCAAAACCAAAAGCCCCATCTTAGTCTTGTGAAATTCTATTTATACATGATTACCAATTTTTTTTCCCGTTGGTGATTAACTAACTTCCTAAGACTAACGGTTACTTGAATGTGCAATGTTGAACCATTTACATTTCTATTTTAACTACTATGTTATTTCAATAATGAAAATATACAAGATAGTATGTCATGTCTGCGTTGACGAACTTCCTTCTTCTGTCTTAAGACAACAAATACATTTTCCCAAAAACTTTACCAAAACTCAGGGAGCTTCTAGTATATCTTTTTCCTCAAATATGAAGAACTTTTTCTATAGTTCGGGAAGATGATATTCAATTATCTTCCTTGTGAACTTAATAGTTTGCAACTTTAATTTCAGCATCACTATCCATTTGTCGATTTCAGTGACATTGATTACCTTTATTTTTGGGATCTCCACCTGTATTTCCTCCAGATCTTCCTTGAATCTTAGTTGGTGCTTGACAATGTTAATTTCTCCTAATAACCCCGAACAATTGTTTTTTCCAATGTTCAAAGAAGCTTTTTCTAAAAGATAAAAAATTCCTTGACAATCATCATTGACCTCTATGGTTATTCTTTTGTTTTCTGCAAGGTCTGCCTCCCACACCTTGAGTATTACATCTCCTTTAACCTGCTCTGAAAGAAATAGTTTTTGAATCTTTCTGACCTCCTCCTTTGTTGAAACAACCATTGCTTTTTGGAAAGTTGTCCTGGCTAATTTCACTTCTCTTTCTTTCAGGAGATTGTTCTCCAAAGATTTACTTGTTTCCTGAAAGTAATTCTGAATAAATTCCATATTTAAAAACACTCCCTGTTGTTCCTCTTCTATCTTCAAATGTATTCCCAATACCTGGTCCTGGAAAATTTCAAGCTCTACCACTTGATTTGAAATGGAACTAATCTTATCTTGTAATTATTTATTTGTTTCTTCTTGCTTTAGTACCTGTGCCTGAGTGACCTATATTTTCTGATTTCCTTCCTTTAAGCTTTCTTTTAGCTTCTGAATCTCTTGAATGACATCCAATCTAGCTTGTTCTAGACCCTTTTTTATCCCCCAACTGATATTTCTTTCAGTCTCCTTTGATTGATCTTGTAGTTGAGCTATCATCTGTTCTTTCTGCTCCAACATAGTTGTCAAACTACCCACAGAGTATAAATTCATCGATGCTAAGGCTCCCATTGTGCCTGCTATCTCTCCAACGAATTCCCCCTCTTTAATTTTTTGTCCATCTATAATGATTTTGTTCTTTTTAATCATCATATATCCTCTTGGATGCATTTCTTGTTTTAGGATAGCCTTTCTCTTCTTACTGAAAAATTAATTGGAAGGAGGAATCTCATCTCTAGAAATAGGCTCAAGATCAGTTATGTATAGAGCTCCCTCTTGGGGGTTTCCATAAGTAGACTGCAATGGAGTCAAAGAGGTAACGAGACTTCCAAGTTTTGTCGATGTTGTTCCTCCTACTTTTTTGGGAATGTTCTCAGGGATTTCTGAGGGTATTTACAACTATTTTCCTTTCCCTGCGTTTGATTTTTCTATGTGAGGAACTTCTGTTTCTTGTAGAGGCAATTCAATTTACTTCATTTTTCCTCTTGTATTTGATTTATCCTATACATCTGTTTCAAAACCTGGAGGAGGCCCTTCCTTCTCTGGAGGAGGGGTCGTGGACTCACCCTGCAAGATCTTTGGAAAAAAACTTCGCCTATGACTTTGGAAAGACGTGAAACTAGTCTGTAAATTGGGTGATATGACCCGTACCCTGTTCAGTACCTCTTCATAAGTTTTAATGTCCTTGAATATATCATCATAAAAATATTGTTCATGTTCATAAGCTTTCAAATTACAGTGCATCAAATGTCTTCTTACTAATTGATAAGGGTCATGCTTTTTGTGCTCAATATCTACTAGTTTTATCTCCTCTAATGCCTCGGCTTCCACTTTGGAATGGCCTAGGTTTAGTAATGAAAATTTCCCGACATATACAGGGAAGATTGACCAGGATTTCTTTTGAGCTGTCTTTAGCTCTATTCCAATACCACCTTTCACTATTTGATATACTACCTCCCTCAATACCAGTCTGGCCGAGAGGAATTTTGGAAGTGCGTGAGGAGGAATTGAGCACCCATAAACCCTAATGTAAGAGAAGTTTTCTTCAACAAACTAGTTAGCAATTGCTTTGAGATTTTCTAAGACCGCCTGAGAAATGCGAGGGGGTTGACAACCGTAAAACATTTTATGCATTGGAATTATTACGAAATGAAAAATTTCATAAAATGAATTCTTAGCATTTTCTTCCCAAAGAGCATAATGATACACATGAATGGGCTCGGGGTAGGTTATGTTCCAACTCCAATTCATCAGGGGAAAATAAGTCACAAAGAAAATCACATCCATGATGTATGTTGGCATATAAAAATCCACTGGCTGACCTTTAGATCTTGCAACTCTGTACTTCAAAATTTCTTGTGCTAGGTTATCTGACAAAATATTACTCCAGTTAGAAGTGTATCCTTCTGAAGCTTCTTCTAAAAAGGGCACCCAATCTGCAGGAAAATGGCAGGGATTCTTTTTCCTGAAAAGTCTACACAACATAATTGCTACATAGACCATATACTTGTTCAAAGACATCGTGGCATAAACCCCATGGGTATCGGCCCTAAAATTTGATGGACATATCCACCATTCTATAATTAAATCCATATAAGTTTGGTCATCCTCAGTACACTCCTTCCTTTGAAATTCAGCTAAAAATTCAGCATTATAAATATACTTAGAATTTGGCAAGAGTTTATACATTACTTGTATATGCTTTGGCCTGAATGAGATGACAATGACCCCTTGATCATTCAAAATGATTCTTGTCGGGATATCAAACTTTTCCAAGGCCCAACTGATCATGTCATTGTACGCCATAAGCTGAGGGCGCGCCGCGATCTTATGAAGCTCTGATTCTGCTATATCCCGAAAGTGATTCTTGGAATCAGTGGGAGAATTCTTGATTTCGTATTCCAGGAATTCATAGATTTGTGTCCAAGATTTAATTTAGTCGATAGCATGTGGCGTAGTGTCGGATATGATATCTTCTTCCTCTGTATCTTTACTCCTCTTAGGTTCTTTCTTTGGTGCCATGAATTTAAGTTAAAGGGAAAACTTGTCACAGAGAAGGAGTGTATGATCTCGGCTGAATGCGTCTTACGCTTTGATAGTATGAAACAAAATATGTTGCGAAACATAGACTTCTAAACTCTCTTTTAATTCATTTAACGATGAAGGTACTGACGCAACTATCAAGAATTCAATACATTTAATGCAATAGATATTTACTAAGATACGCATTAGTGTCACATATCACCAATTATCCTTTATTAAAGTGGTTGCATTTTGGCGCTTTTGAATTCAAAATTCAGAAAATTTCATTCAATCGGAAACCAAAACGTGAACAAAACCTAAAAAGTTTGATTGTCATTAATCATGCTTTCAAAACAGAGTTAATTTAAACTAATCACATATTAAGAGTCAAGATTTCATGTTTCGGGATTTCGGGGATCGAGTTGACAGGAGGTATGTTATCACTGAATCCTGATTTCTGAAATCGCGAAATCACGACAATATTAATTTAGGAATTAAATTCGTTTTAGCAAAATAATTGATCGGTATTAAGCGTTTTGAGATTTCGGGGATCGTGTTGACAGGAAGTATGTCATCGATGAATCCTGATTTCCGAAATTGCGAAATCATTAACTTAAGTCGTGAATTTTCGTTTTAGTGAATTAATTAATTAGGATTAAGGACTGACCTCCAAAACATAATTAATTTAGACTAACACATATTTTGAGTCAGGATTTCGCGTTTCAAGATTTCGGGGACCGAGTTGACAAGAGGTATGTTATCGCTGCATCCCGATTTCTGAAATAGCGATATGACTAATTTACTTTTAATAATTATTTACTTCAACTTTTCAGGAAATCGGGGATCGGGATTTCGCGATTCAATATGTATTAAAACCTATGTTCTTGATAAACCCCGAGTCCCGAAAACCCCTTTTTTATTAGTCTGATTTTTTTCTTTTTATTATTATTAGAATAAAATCTATCGGGATTTCGATATCGGCCCTTTGGAAATGAAAGTTGAGGGTTATCCTTCTTGAAAATCCGAAACCCTAAAAAGGAAGGATTTAGTCTTCAGATTAAAAAATTTAAAATATGTTTCAACACTAGCCTTGGTACAGGAGGAAATAGAGTCAACAAAGATTCAAGTGGGGAAGCTCGCTGAGTAGCAAAATTAGAACTTCAAGCAGTTTCAATCACTCCATAAGAAGTGCAGGATTAGATGGAAGAAGCTTCCAGGAGCGCAGTAGAACGAATCAGGGAATTAGCCTCAGAATGTAAAAAATTGAGTGATCGAAGTGCATAGATCTATGAGCGCCTTGTAGAAGATCCGAATATGAGGATATTGGAAGCACAACTCCAGGAGGCAAAGAACCATGTGTCCACCATACAATAACAAATGAAATTGCTGACTACAATTGAGAAGATGAAGAGGTCACAGGAGAAACGCGCAATCCAACAGTAGGTTGCTACCATCTAGAGCAAGGTAATGGAAGTGACACAGAGACTCCAGCTGGTGAAGGATGAAGCCTGCACAATTTTTGAATAGATCGAGGGACAAGGCTCACAGTTGGAACAACGTTTGGAAGGGTTGTCACCAAACAAGTACTTTAGGATTTTGCTGAGAAGGAGGTTCTAGCGAAGAAGCAAGTCGAGGCATCTCGAGCTAAGATTGAGACCTTTGAAGCAGAGTTTCCTAGATCAGAGTGACTCAGGATGAGTCACAACTGAGTGTTGGGGGACTGTTGGCCCTCAACCAAGTTTTGAGGAAACATTGGTCGTGTTTGACCATTTTTGGGACTTTGACAGGCTGGTCAAAGATGGAGTTCCCAGGCAAAGTGGAGATCGTTGGATATCACCCATTTTTATGGGATTTTTGGACTGTTAGGGTTTATGTAACATGTATGGGATGTCGGCCCATGGGTTTACCCATGTTTAGGCCTTTTTTTAATGTATAAATAAGTAGTTAGGCGATGTAAGTAGATGCCAATTTTGAGGTCATGGGCTTAGTGCATGACTAAAGTATGTTAAGACTTGCAGAGCTAAGTGCAATTGATTATAAGAGACTTTGTGCACAGACTGTGTAAGGCTTTGTTCCCTGAACTAATTCGGGGAAGGAGGATCTGGTGAGGTGCACGCAAATATCCCGTCCTTTGTGGTGTTGGCTCTCTGGATTTTTGCACAGGAGCAAAGGAATGTAAGAAGCTTGAAGACTAATAAATAAGAAGAAGAGTTGGTGTTGGCACAGGGGTAGACGTAGGGTTCAACACTTCAACAATACACCAACAAAACCCTAACTACTGGCCCTTTCGGTAACACCCGCAAAGCAGATGAAGTCTCACCTGAGGTAGAGGTAGGGGTGGTTGAAGGACTCAAGTGTCTACAACCTAGATGGCACACAAATATGTGATTACAACACTTGACATAGAACTTAGCAGTTAACATTCATCAATATTTAACCCTTATTCACATCATAGGTCAAAACCCTAGTTACATAGCAACACAGTATTCAACAAGATCTAATACATCCAAGCACTTAGCATATAGAAATAGATCAGATCTAGCATTCACTCACATTACTAATCACTAAGATACTATATCAGATGCATATAACATATATCACTACACTAAGCATAAATTATATCAATAACATAACAACTATAATGCACAAAGCAACCGCAACACAGGATATATGTGGTTCACCCTAGTGTGGGGATACGTCCACCAACTCTTCTCTTTTTTATTGCCTTCTTTCAATCTTATACAAGCACAAAGCCACAAGAACCCAATCCACATAGGACAGGATATTTACGTGCACCTCGCTAGATCCTCCTTTCCCAAGATAGGATTAAGCACAAAGCCTTCTTAAAATCTTCACACAAGCTTCTTACAATCTCTTGCACTTATCTCTGCAAATTATTAACACACAATATGCATGAAGCATCCACAACTTTTTTCACTTAGCTCACCGACCACATTACACATCTAGGTCTCTCCTACTTACATCTCCTAGCTTTCTATTTATATATTACAAAAGGGCCTAAACATGGGTAAACCCATGAGCCGACATCCCATACCCGTTACATAAACCCTAAACCCAAAAATGTTAGAAAAACAGGACCGCAGAGCAATAAAATAAAACAAATGCAGACACAAAACACAGAAGATACACAATACAAGAGAGACACAAATTTATGTGGTTCACCTAGTGTGGGCTACGCCCACCAGAGAAATTGCCAGGTCCTTCCTTTATTATTATCCTGCAAATGAAGGGATACAACCTACATCAAAACCCACTGTAACTTCCTCTTCTTTCTCTCACAATCTCCTCTCTCAGAATACAATATTCACCATCAACCATAGCCACAATACATTTCCCTCATAAAAGAGGGTTGCCTTCTAGGGAAAAAAAACCCTAACATAATCTCTACTGTTACATATGCGACCTTATAATGAACGGTCCAGATTTACAATGAAATTACAATATACATTTACAAGGGAATTTTTCCTTCGGGGGCTTCGCCCCCAAACCCCCATTGGGGGCCTGCTTGCCCCTAGATCCCCCAGCTGAGGGGATAGCCCCACCAAACCCTGCAGAGGGGGTACCCCCCCTCTGCACTCCCCCACGTGGAAGAGTGTACATACTTCTGGTGTGTGGCTGAAACCAAGGACTTCTGAATCAAGAAGATAATCAGGCTCCAAAACCAACAAAAAATGCCTTAAGAAGGGGCCGAGATCCCACGATCTCTGCTTCACCTTCGACCAGCCTGTCGCAGTCCCAAAACTAGTCAATGTGACCAATGTTATCCAAAACTTGGTTAAGGGATAACAAGCCCCCAACACTCACCTGTGACTTGTCTCGAGTCACTTTGATCTAGGTAATTCTGCCTCAAATACCTCAATATTGGCTTGAGATACTTCGATCTGATGATTTTGCAGAGCCTCCTGCTCGATAAGATCTTGAATAACCTTCTTCATCATAGGTTATTCCAAGCACTGTTCCATTGTGGTGACCACTTTTTCCAGTTCTACACCTCATCCTTCAATATCCTCAAAATGGAGTCACTCAGTCACTTCCATGACCTTGCTCTCGATGGCATGGACTTGTTGCTAAACCATGCACTATTCCTGGGATCGTTTCATCATCTTAACCACTGATAGTGGCTTCAACTGCGCTTGCACCATTGCTTCTTGCTGCTTAGCCTCCTGAAGTTGTGACTCCAATGTCTTTAGTTTAGGGTCCTCTGCAAGGCGATCGTAAGTTTGTGCACTTCGACTACTGATATGTTTACATTCTATGGCCAAATTCCTTGATTCTTTGGATTTCACTCCGGGTAGTTTCTTCTCTCTGGTCTCTCACTTCCTGCGGAGTGCTTGGCACTGCTTGTAACTCCAGTTCTGCTATCCTCTGTTGTAGCTGCTGAATGGATTCAACAAGATTCCATACTTGGATTTCCAGTGGGTCTTCTTCCATTTGTTCTAATCCCGTCACAGAGCGAAATTCTCTAGTGACTGCTTCTTTAACTTCAATCTGCTCTGTGAGCAGTTCTTCCTTCTCCTTTTGCATTTGCGCTCTATCCTCTGCAAACTTAGCTTAGATGTCATATTTTTCCTATTGCGCAACTCGACATTGTTATATGGATTCCTCTTTTTCTTTCTTTAAGGCCTCTATATCCTGCTCTTTTTCTTCATGAACAAGACAAAGGCGAGCTTCGATCGCATCTTCTATTCGGTGTAGATGGGAAGGTTCATCTCCCAACTTTGTTCCTTATAATGACGGGGCTGTAGTAGACACTGCGTGGCTGGAGTAGAGGGCTTGTTGTACCCCTTTGATCTCTACTTCAATTCTTTCATACATTCTCTCTTGTTTGGCTTCATTGAGCTGTAAGATATCTTTTGAGGTATCTGAGATAACAACGATGATAAAATCTATGTCCGAGCACATTATGCATCTGTGGTTTAATAGCTTTGGACTTCTTCCGCGATGTAGGTTTCGTGGGGGAAACCTTTCTTTTCTTGGAGGTCTCATCTTTGTCAATAGGATCCCTAGGCGGTGTTACTTCACCTTGTTTCTGCTTGTATTATTCTCATTTGTCCTCTTCTTTGTCTACTTCATCATCACCTCCCCCTCCAGGTGAGTCTATAACAGTCTCTTCTGATGCACTGTTTAGGTCCTGTACCTCTTCCTTTTTCTTCCTTCTATTACTTCTGGGTGCATTATACTCTTCACGAGTAACCACCAGACTTTCGATGAGGTCAGGGTCAGATAGTTTTTCCTATTCGACTAGTATAAGGATGTAACACCACTTTTCTGTTACCAAGGCTTACTCGGTTTAATACCAAGTTGTAACACCACTTTGCACATAACTCATACAGGAATTATATAATCCACATGCATTTAAGCAAGAAATACATTTAAGCTCAGAGTAAACATATTATTTACTTCTATAATATACAATCAATAGCATTAACATTAAATTGATATGCACAGTAGAATACATGATAGTTGTAATTACACAGAGATACAAAAACATAATTAAAGCATCATATGGTACTTATCTTTGAAACAATGGTAGTTCTACCAACCAAGTGCAGGCCTTCCACGAACCTCCCATCCTTAGACCACGCTGCTCGTCAGCTCAGCAGTGGGTCACCCCCGAGTTGGGACTAAGCTCCACCCCAAGGCAAGGAATCCTAGGCTAGGCTAAGGTTACAGGGAAAACACACAGTCACACGGTAGGAATTCTCTCCCAGGAACCACTCATGCTCACTTCCCATAGACTCTCCTTCCCCACATGCCTGTTCCACCCCAGAAGTATACACCTTCTCTGTCACCTAGACAGTCCTTCGGCTGCTAACCTCCCTTGTCTTGGGTTACAGTAACAGACCAAACTGGAAGTCTCTGAGATCTGTGGCAGCTACAGGGTTCCTTCCAGGAGTTCCCTCCTTCCCTTACGCACTCTCTCACCTGGAGAGAATTGCTCATAGGCCAACAACTTGTTCTTCCAACCTCAATCACCTCTCTCACCTGGAGAGAGTGTTGTACAATTGGCCAACAAGCCCCATGCAGTCCAGCACTACGTGGCCACAACAATTAATAGGGAAAACAAACACGGGCTTTGCAACAGGTTCAATAATGGTGGATGGTCTCATGGACATGGATTGGGGACAGAGATTCCACACACATGCTCGATCTGTTCAGACAGAGGATGTCTTAGCTTTCCAGAAATCAACACAGAATTTTCCCACAGTATCAGAATTACACGATATCTCTTACCAAGTTCATACGGGTTCATGCTCAGATGGTTAGATGGAATGTAGGAGGAACCCACGCAACAGTCAACGAGAATGGAAGCCGAATCCCCAACGCGGCTCATCTCAGCCTTTTTATTTTCATGCACCTGGGTTGACACTTGTCACCCATGCAACTACATGCATTCCTTTAGCACGCGTTCCTTCCATTTGGAAGTCACATGTCATTCCAAAAGAACTTAGGATAAAAACATACTAATCACATGTCTTTTGGAATAATATTAAACTATTATTCCCAAGACTTAAGCCCCTAGGATCAACACTTAGCCCCTTTTTCCCACCTTCCAGCTAATAAATTCCTTGCCCACTCTGTGGAAGCTTAGTCCCCTATCACTCATTCATCATGGTTGGTCTGCACGCGGTGATGTTTATATTTTATTAATGTGCTGCATACATACAGATACAAAATCAGGCCCTTGGCCTCCAACCCTTAGGATCTCTAGCCTAACAATCACATAAGCTCATTGGCTTATACAAACTTGGCTCACCAACCTATAACACATATTTACAATTCATTTCATACATTAGACTTACAAAGGGTTTGATCTTGGGGACGCTACAAAGGAACTCTACAGGCTATTCCTTAGTGATTTCTTCCATGTCCTCCTCTGTGAGTTTATAGTAACTTTGCATATCTTCTTTGTGTTCATCTCCATTGTAATGTCTCTTTCCAAATAGGAGCTCCATAAAAGGAGGCTTAATGGTCTAAACCACCCCGTTAGACTATAGCTAGGGCCAAAGAGGGGTAAACAGGGTTACTAGAGGTCACTCTAGTCACAGGTGTTATATTCGGAAAGTGACATTGAGCTAACAAGGGTTAATAGTGCTTTTAAGTCATTATGATCTAAAAATAGAAGTCAACAATGAATTAGGGTTTCAACAGTGAATTAGGGTTTTAACAGTGATTTAGAGTTTCAGCATGATTTAGGGTTTTGGAAAGAAAGAAATGAAGGGTCAACGACCTAATTCAGGATTATGTAGATTATGACTTGTCATTGAGGAGAAGAGGCACATCTCAGGAGAGATAGTTCAGTGTATTCCAGGAGGAAGACACCAGTTGGCTGATTTCAGTGTTGAAAGACACACCCTAGTCACCGGGAAGATCA
>SNQJ01S0043445.1:37435-50371 GCA_010110895.2 Picea sitchensis | reverse complement strand
TCATGGGTTGCCAAAGAACATCGTCAGTGACAGGGACAGTCGGTTCATAGGGACATTTTGGAGAGAGTTGTTTCGGTTGGTGGGGATAGAGTTGACACCAAGCACCAACTATCACCCTTAGATAGATGGGAAGACTGATATTGTCAACAAGTGGGTTGAAGGGTATTTGAGGAACTATGTAGGAGGACAACGAAGAACGTGGGTAAAGTGGTTACATTTAGGAGAACATTTCTACAACAACACCTTCCACATGTCCATTGGTATGACACCCTTCTGAGAATTGTATGGATATGATTCTCCCACTTTGGTAGACTTGGTATTCGGGGAGAGAAGAGCTCTCAAGGCCAAGGATTGGATCATAGAGAGTCAGGAGATTCTCAAATGGTTGAAAGAGAACCTGTAGAAGGTGCAAAACCGACATAAGATAAGTACGAATAGGCACAGGATAGAGTGCATCTTTGATGTTGGAGATTTGGTTTTCCTGAGACTCCAACCCTACAGATAGTCATCTCTGAAGAAGAGTGGAGCCGAGAAGCTCCAACCCATATTTTATGGTCCTTATAGGATCATGTGCCGAGTAGGCAAGGTTTCTTACGAGATAGAGCTTCCAGAGGGGAGAAAGATTCATAACGTGTTCCATGTGTCTTGCCTAAAAAAGGCAGTGGTACAATTCATTAACACATTAGAGGAGCTTCCCCCGTTGGATGAGGAGGGACAATTGGAGTTAGTTCCGGAGGAGGTTTTGGAGTTTCGGGAGTGAAAAATAAGGATTAGGGTCATCAGAGAGTGTTTGATCAGATGGAGAGGGCTTCCAGTAGAGGATGCTACCTGGGAGAGAGAGCAGGTGTTGCAACACCCTGGACTGGTATTTCTTGAGGACAAGCAATTTTGGGAAGGGAGGACTATAATGTCCCTTTCCAAATAGGAGCTCCAGAAAACAAGGCTAAATGGTCGAAACCACCTCGTTAGACTATAGCCAGAGCCAAAGAGGGGTAAACATGGTTACTAGAGGTCACTCTAGTCATAGGTGTTATATTCAGAAAGTGACATTGAGCTAACAAGGGTTAACAACGCTTTTAAGTCATTATGAGCTAAAAATAGAAGTCAACAATGAATTAGGGTTTCAACAGTGAATTAGGGTTTCAACAGTGATTTAGGGTTTCAACATGATTTAGGGTTTTGGAAAGCTATATAGGAAGGGTCAGTGACCTAATTAAGGATTATGCAGATTATGATTTGTCATTGAGGAGAAGAGGCGCATCTCAAGAGAGATAGTTCAGTGTATTCCAGGAGGAAGACACCAGTTGGCTGATTTCAGTGTTTTCGGTGTTGAAAGACACACCCTAGTCACCGGGACGATCATCCAGGTCTTCCATCATTCTTCATTGATTCTACAATGCTCCCATATTCCTGGTATTATCTTTTAGTTTCTTATTTGTATTCCATCTAAGATCCTTTTGTCTTTGATCTAGCCGAGTGTTGTTATTTTATTCAGCCACAATTGCTTATTTATATTCCGGCTCAGATCCTTTGTATGTTGATCTAGTCAAGTATTGTCAGTTATTCAACCACATTCGTCCATTTTGTAATCCACAAAGATATCATAATACAAACTTTGCAGTCCTTTGTCGCGTTTATTATTTGTATGATCATTTATATGTTGTAAACCATTGATCCTACACAAACATTAGCAACGTTTCCTAGACTAGCCAAGTCAGGAACATTACATCCATGCACAGTGATATAAATAAAATGTCTATCTGTGAAGAACTTTACAAATGGTATGAACCTATGTAGGGTGTTCGACGTCATTCGAGGGAAAGACTCAATAGCCCTCTTCAACTACAAGTAGTAGGTGTGGAACACCGCATTTGACTGCCATTATTTTTCTATATCGTTCGAATACCAGAGAGTGGTGAACTTTGCAGCTAAGGGTTCTGATGGATCAATATCAGGAAAGGTCACACCTTTCGACATTTCCCAAGCAATGAAAGGGATGAGAATCAACAACCAACTAAATTGGAAATCGTAGCCCTGATCCTAAGCTTCATGACAGTCTTTCTCTAATTGGTTGATGAGGTAGCTTGCCCAGTTCATTTGTATCCCTTCCACACATTTCCCCGTGAGGTCAACAACGAACCCTGTGACCTGCATGGGTCTGTTCTTCCTTACTAGATTATCAACGATCAACTAGCAGGCTAGGCACACTGTTCCATTCTGAATGGAGGCTACCTTGTAGCCTTTCTTCCCCTTCTCCACATCTCCATAGGTGTCTTCAATTTTCTGCATCAGGGAACGATCTGTAGCCTTCCCTAGATACAATTCTTATGGGTCTGGTCCTTGCATGCTTAATCCAATGATCTGATTTATCAATGCTAGATCTATGGTGATGCATCTGTCCAACCACAGATAACTGCCATGGAATCAAGACAACATGAGTTTAATGCACGTTTTAACCTCCTGATGACTTCCAAAGTGTGGTATCTTCATCACGTTCAGGATAGTGGACCTCACGATATCCATAGTCCATGGTTGGGGGATGATCTTCGAGTTCTTCCCCTTGGTCCTGGTCAAATACTTATTTGGGGAGAGCATTCCATGGTTCTTTTGATCTCCCAAGTTGAAGTCACTGATCTTTAACGTCATGATTTGTCCTAACTATGGTCCTACTACGCATATCCCCTTAGGGAGGTACGCAGTAATCAAGGTGTAGTCGAAGTTCCTCAGAACACTATCATGACTCACCGCGCCAGCTAGAGGCGGGATATAATCAGGAAGGATAGATGGGATGAGCTTTGCATTCACCAAGTCATCACGATGCTTGGTTCGTTTCTCTATCACAACTCAGGATGGTCCAGATCCACGAGCATTAGACATGGATTCTTGCACTCCTCTCATCGACGAGGCTTGGACTCCTGTAGACATGACCTTCTCAATCATGAGGTCTATGAGGATCTCTTCGACGGATTTCTCTACTTTTCTAGAGTCACCCGACATGCATGCTCAAGATCAGGTATTGCAGGTCGGTGATAAAATACTCAATGAATAGAACGGGTGGCGAGGTCTCAAATAGGTACAACATGAAAGCAACTAGTTCTCTATGGGCTTGAATAATCACAATTGGAAAAAGTGTTCTTGTTGCAATGCTCGACGAGATAAATAGACAACGTTGTAATAGACTCCTCCAATGGGAAGGAATGCCTTAATCAATGCAATTCCATCCATTATGGTGCGGTCCCAACGATCTAATGGTGATATTTCTGACCATAACTACAGTTCGAGCTGTTTTGGAGCGTCGAGCTAACGGTCAAGACGCCTCCAATGGTCATATTTATTCATCATGGAGAAGTGCCAATATTCACTTTTCTTCTATCCCGACGAAGTTCCATTTCTACAAACCTTCCTTCTGTGAAGTCCTCCCTGGAACTTCCTGTAACTTTTTTAACTTTTGTTTCTTCTTTCTGAGATTTCTGGCTTTCTTTCCTGTAATCCGAGTCACTAGTTTCCTCTTTCAATTATTGTTCTTATCTCCTCTTGGCATAGTAAATTTGCATTGTGGAGGGTCTTTCATAGGGTTCGAGGGTAATACTTCTTTTGTTTTTGGGGTAGGTGCTCTACTCTCTTGTACAAACAGGGGTTTCAAGTCTTCCCGTGTTATTTCAACTCTGATGTCCAGATCTCTGGTCCTTAGTAGATTGGATTGGTCCTCTTTTTCTTTCAGTAAGTGTGATATTCTCATAGCCATGAAATCTCTTAGTTCTTGCTTTTTCTGTTCTATATCCTCCTCTTCTTGTTTCCTTCATGTCTGATCTTTCTCAATCCAGGTTTTTCCTAGAAAAATAGCAAATGGGGCACTGTTCTCAACCAATTTAACAATATCAAATTCCTCTTTTGTCGAAGTTCCTTGATCACTCATAGATGTCTGGGTAATTCTTCCACATATGCTTATCATATTTCCTCTAAATAATCATATTCCTCCTAATGAAGGAACCATAGTAGGCTTTCCCAAAATTTCCCAAGTTCTTTCTATCATGATATTTATCTGGGTTTCCTCATCCAGAACACAGTCTATGTCGAAGTCTTCTATTATTGTTTCTATGCACTCCTTCCCTTTTAAGATCTATGATAAGTTGATATCTCTGTGATCATTCAGGGTTTCTTTCATCTATAATAATATAGTCTCTGATTCTTTCTGGGGTTCTATCATATCCTTAGTTTCTTGGCCCGTCTCATGGTTTTCTTGTCTCATATTCATCTTTTCAACTTTATCAATCATTCTATGGAAATCCAAAACTTCATGGTCCATAGCTTTACAACAAAGACAACTAGGACCTCTACCAAGGCATTCCTTAGCAAGATGTCTCGGTCTTCTGCAACTATAAAAAAGAGGTAATCCCATCTTTCTTTTAAATGACCCCCAACCTTTCCTGTATTGCGCACTGGGATCACACTAACTAACCTGCAAAAAATTCTTTCTAGGATCCTGCATCCATTTGTTAGTCCAAACATTCTTTCTATGCATAGGAATAACATATCTTGCACTATTCTTATCAAATATACTCATATCCAATATTCTTTCTTCTAGTTGTGCCCTAGTTTTCAGACTAGGAAAAAATCTATTAAACATACCTAGATTCATTCTTTTGAAACAAAAAATTTCACTTATCTTACCTTTCTCAGAGCACAAAGATTTAAGATCTTACCTCTTTTCTTTAGATTTGATTCATTTCTTAGCAAAGAGCTTCACATTCAAGTAGAATACTGTGCACTAAAGCAACATATATATGCACAAAGATTTATTTTCTTCAAGTCCCAATAATCACAGTTTCAAGTCCCGAAAACGAAACCATTTTTTGGCACAGGGGCAGACCCAGGGTTCAACGCTTCAATAATGCACCAACAAAACCCTAACTACTGGCCCTTTTGGCAACACCTGCGAAGTAGATGAAGTCTCACCCGAGGTAGAGGAAAGGGTGGTTGCAGGACTCAAGTGTATACAACCTAGTTGGGACACAGATCTATGATTACAACACTTAACATAACACCTAGAAGTTAACATTCATCACTATTTAACCCTTATTGACATTGTAGGTCGAAACCCTACTTACATAGAAACGTAATATTCAACAAGATCTAATACATCCAAGCACTTAGCATAGATACAAGATCAGATCTAGCATTCACTCACATTAATACGCAGTAAGCTCCTATATCAGATGCATCTAACATATATCACTTCACTAAGAATAAATCACATCAATAACATAACAACTATAATGCACAAAGAAACCACAACACATGATATACATGGTTCACGCTAGTGTGGGGCTACGTCCACCAAATATTCTCTTCTTTATTTCCTTCTTTCAATATTCTACAAGCACAGAGCCATAAGAATCCTCTCCACATAGGACAAGAGATATGCGTGCACCTTGCCAAATCCTCCTTCCCCGAGCTAGGTTTAAGAACAAAGCCTTCTTACAATCTGCACACAAGCTTCATATAATCACTTGCACTTAGCTCTGCAAGTTCTTAACACAAAGTATGCACAAAGAATCCACAATGCACTTAGCTCACCAGCCAAATTACACATCTAGGTCTCTCCTACTTACATCGCCTAGATTTCTATTTATACATTACAAAAGGGCCTAAACATGGGTAAACCCATGGGCTGACATCCCATACCCGTTACATAAACACTAAACCCAAAAATTCCCTAAGAAGGGGCCAAGATTCCATGATCTCTGCTTCGCCTTGTGCTCCACCTTTGACCAACTTGTCGAAGTCCCAAAATTGGTCAAGGTGACCAAGGTCAAGGGCCAACAATTGGTGGACATAGCCCCACACTGGGGTGAAACATGCATATCCTGTGTAGATGTGCTTTGTATGATGTTGTTGATATTGTTTATGTTGTTTATCTGTTAGTGTATTGGTATTTATGTATGTTAGATTGATATATGGATGATTAGTGCTCTATTGATGATAAATGAATGCTATATTTGATCCAACAACTATGTGCTAAGTGATGAAAGTACTTGATCTTAGTTGCTACTACATTGTTCTGTATCTAGGGTTTAATCTGTGATGTGAAAGGATTTATGAACTAATGCATGGTATTGGATAAATGATCTGTTAAGTTTTTTAATCACATATCTATGTCCCAACTAGGTTGTATACACCTAAGTCCTACAACCCCNTGAAACTTCATCTTCTTCGCAGGTGTTTCCGAAAGGGAAAGTAGTTAGGGTTTTTTTGGTGCACTATTGAAGAGTTGAACCCTGGGTATGCCCCTATGCCAACAAGGACAGAGGGAGGTTATCCATAATAAAATCATTTGTAGGAACCAACATAGAGGAATAAGGATATATGGATAGGATTTAAGAAGTAGAAGGATCAACCATTTGACCACTCGATCCTAGAAAATAAAAGCTAGGATTGGGTACATAGGAATAAGGATTCCAACCTCCTATTGCAAGAGTTTGTTGAGGGGTATGACCCCCACGAAATGAAATAGGACAATAAGGAGGCATCATGCCCCTAGACCCAAAACTAGGATTCACATTAGATGAAGAAATAGAGGATGACAAGTGTGAATTCATGTCTGGCATACCAAAAGAGAAAGGATTGGAGGCCCAAGGCATTGGTTGAGTACTATGATTCGACGTACCAGTTGGAAATACAAAAGGATTCGTCCCCATGGACTAAGAAGAGACCATGGGTTGGGTAGCGCTAACTGTGGGAGTCACAGGGGCTCAACCAACCATAGTAGTCAAAACTCATAATGCAATACAAAATACTAAGGCCAGGTAATAATAAAATAACATGTACATAAATAAAGCTAAAATACAATGCACACAAACAAGATATAATGGTTGAAAGGGACCTCTTGAACTAAATTAGGTATGCCTCGCCCAAGAGGGGCCTAAGACTCTGCAACAATAGAGTGGAGGTGTCAGAATCAATTATAAGGACCCTTTTAGGCTTCACAACACATTCGGTCAGATCCCTCCAGAGAGGAAATTCTCCATAAATTCTATGTGTTGTCTGATCCCTATCTGACCTAGGGTACCTATAGAATAACCCATGCAAGCAACCTATGTGGATACCTATATCAAGAAGCTAGAGTCACCATGATATAACCAATGCGGAAGTGAGAAGTTTCAAGTCTATTCCACCATATGGGAAAGGTAGTAAATCTCTAAATCTCAGAAGAACCAACTCTCAAGGAGGTAATTAGGGCACTAGCGAGACCCCCAAATACGAATAGAACCTCAAAAATATCTCTGACGCTACAAAGGTATTATAGGGCTATCTCTACAACTAACTTTGCGTGACCTTATGCTTAACTATGGTGTGAGAAGAGCCTCATGAAATCACCAATTACACAATGGGTTTCACCACTCCCTCACCAGACACATAGGTTGAGTTTTATAGCCTTGGACAATTTTACTCACTAAATACTATTCCAAGGACTTAGGTACTATACTTTTTTATGTACCTTGAAAATTATAATTGTTTCTAATCAATTTTGATTATTCAGTGTTAGTTTTAATATATTCTTCTTACTCAAGAGGAGTGATCATGAAATTGATTGTATGGTGACTCAACATAAAAGAAGCAAATAGAAAAAACATTTCTAATGACTAGTCTTGATTTTCAATGAGATGGTATGCTTATAAATGTTGCTTCTAAAATGAAAACTCTACAATCTTAATGAAGTGAAATATTTCCTAATATGACAAAACTAATGTAATTTAAACAAAATTGCAGTTGCTCAAAATAAAAGNAAACGTTTTTTTTTTTTTTGCATTTTCAATATAATAGAATGAAAATGCAAGGACTGAATGAATAACCTCTCAGAAATACCGTACTGTAAGCACCAAGAGACAAGCCAAGCAAGAGACCAAGAAGTAACTACCCAGACCTAAAATGCATGGACAACAAAAATAAGGACCAAGAGTTCGCCCAAAAATTCACCAATAAAGCGACTTCCTATCACTCTGTAGGCACTTAACAGTCATAAAAGGGATCCAAGAAGTCTCATCAACTAGAAAAACTCACCCAACAAACACCAAACTCAACCAAAAAGACTAAAGAGATAGTTTACATGCCATAAAATAAGATAACTCATGTATGCACGTGCCCTAAAGGAACACAACTTGTGTATGTACGTGCCCTGTCAAGGGAAATACTGCGTATGTCAAGGAAGACACTACCTGGGAAAGGGTTAATCCAAGAAACTCAGATATAAGGAAAAATATAAGATGTCAAGAAACATGCGATAGAGAAACTTAGGTAAACAAAGATCAAATAAAGGAAAAAAAAACCCAATACCCCGAAAAGGAGATCTCCCCAGTGGATTCACCAATTCTGTTACAAGGAAAATCTCAATATGGCTAGGGGAAAACCAAAACAGACAAAATGACACCCAAAAATAAACTCTAATATCAAGTATGTTATACAAATTAAAATTCTAACAATAGAAGCCTATAATCCTACCTCATCCGAACGTTCGAAGAAGACCACCATTGAGCACATGACCCAAATATTTATATCTGCAAGTTGTCCTAAAAAAACAAGATATACAAGCATGTGGAAATGATATATAATGCCAACATATAAATTATCATTATCCATTAACATACATAAAAAATAATCCCATGCAAATAAATACAATTATTTGAAAGATATCAATTGGATGAGAAAAGAGTATTTCTATTAATGTAATCAACATAAGCACATAGGTGACAAACTTCTGTAATGATACATATCATAACCAAGAAACTAAGTCCCTCCAGTTGGGCCTCCACCACTTCAATCCTATACAAAGGAAAGCTCACATGTATGAGTCAATGAGGTTCTCCATCACAAGATAGGAAGCGCTTGGGGGTTGAACACAAGAAGTTTAGACTTTCAAGGACAAAGGGATGCAAACTCAATTGAGGTGAAATTTATCCAGAGTATCTTTGCTCCAATCCTCTATTGAATTTTTGAATACCTTCAAGAATTGTATATGTCTCAATTTATAGAATCTAAATGGAATTGAAGGGTCAATTTAGAGAGTTTCTAGTATATAGAAGTTCAAGGATCATGGATCTCGTGACATGGAGTGGAAACCCGATGTACACAGTATGTTATGGTGCAACCTGCATATGTTCATGAGATGTATAAATGGTAGGTCATGTACATGGATAAAAGTGTGTATTTTAAGATATGGAATGATTTAAAAAAAGGGAAATGAAGTCTGTAGAGGGAAATGGAATGCCATCAAATTAATATGCATGGAGTGTGGAAAAATATGCTATAACAAAGAGGGCACTACGTAGCTAAAGAGACTGTGTAGAAGATTTTGTGCCTAGGGATATAGTGGCCCACATTTTATAAGGATTCTAAGGAATATTTCCAGGAATGTGATGTTTTTCAAAGGGTTGGAAAGCCATCCAAAAGGGATGAGATGTCTTTGCATCCATAGGTTACACTGCAATATTTTGAAAAATGGGTGATATATTTTTTAGGACCAATAAATCCGCTAGCAAGGAGATTAGGACATAGGTATATAATCATCACGGCAAAGTATTTGACCAGATGGGACAAAGTAGAACCAGTCACAAACTGTAGCGTGGAGCCTGCTGCACGATTTCTGTTTAAGAATGTCATTACAAGATCTGGGTGCTCGAACATTTTATTGAGTGATCAAGGAACATACTTCTTGAATAAGATGACTGTAACATTGAATGAGGAGTTTCAAATTCACCATAAGAGGAGAATTCCATACCATCCTTAGGAAAATGGGACAATAGAATCCTTCAATAAGATTTTAGAAAATGAGTTAAGAAAGATTTGCAATGTAGGGAGAGATGATTGGGACTTAAGGATCCCTGAAGTATTATGGGAATATAGGACTATAAGAAAAAAATTGACAAGACAGACACCTTTTAGGTTGGTATATGGGAAAGAAGTAGTAATGTCGATGGAATTTATTATACCAAGCTTGTGTGTTGCAATGATTACTAATATTGCATACTCTATAGAAATAGAGGAAATATTGTCACAATTGTTATAGCTCAAGGAAGATCATTTTGTCATAGGATTCCATCAGCAAGTCCAGAAGGAAAGAGAAAAATCATGTCATGATAGGAATATTAAATAGAAAAGGTTTCAAGTGGGAGACTTAGTGTTTTTATATGACAACAAGTTCATGAAGAAGCCCAAGAAGTTTAAGATGCATTGGTTAGGTCCATACGTGATAAAGGATGTGACAAAAATAGGTGTTGTGCAGTTAGAAATGTTCAAGGGTGAATTATTTGTAGGACTGGTGAATGGAACTCAGGTGAAACTCTATAGGGATGCCCGATTGTCCACACACTAGTATGAATTGTGCAAGAACCTATGTAATATAGTAGTGTATTATAGGAGGAAAAAGAAAAAGAAAAAAAAACAAAGGAAAACAACAAAAAGTGAGTAAGTTTCATCAAGAGTCAATACGCAGAAGAAGAGAGTGTTGCACAACTAGAAGAAATCGTGCAGAAGAAGTGAATTATGCATAGAATCACAACCTATGCAGTAAATGAATGGGTAACACAGAAAAAATGTGTGTATGAGGATGGATAAAGACCGTTAAATGACATTAAAGAGTGGAAAATATGGTTAAAAGTCATAATGACAACACAACACAGAGACACATCATCATAAATGGAAAAATATGACGAAGATCGTGACAGCCTGGAAAATTGAGGCAAAAATATAGCGAAGGATTTGGAATTAATTCATCTTTAAAGCAAGTATGAATGAAAAATACTAAGGGATTAGGTAGTTAATACAGGTGGGAAGGTAAATAGACAACTGGTGAAGGTGAACAAAAGTTGTGGAGGATCGAAAAACACTATTCATTGTTAGTTGGAGTTGCATGCGAGTAAGAGAGAGTCGAAATTCATGTTGCAAAGCCTGAGAAAAACCACAAAGTCGAAGAAATTATTGCTAGTAACCATATTACATATATGGCACCATCAAAATCATCAAAGTTTGCACCAAAGAAATCCTGAATGAGAGTATAAAAAACAACACCAAAGGTTGAGGAGACTCTCGCAACATCATCATCGGAGCCCAGGTTTACTAGGGATTACGTTCCATCGAGGAAGGATGATGTAGAACCGCTAACCTTGAAGAAGGATGCCAAGTATCCATTGGTGATGCTCAAAATCCAATATGGGGTCATCATAGATGAGTATATTTTAGGTAAGGTGTCACAACTCAAATATGTAGACCGTGATATCATAGACACAACGAATTTCCCTGCACTTGCACTGATAAAATACTTGGAACTGAAAAATAGACCCAGTGATGAACCATACTATACCTGGGACTGATACGTCCTAGCGTGTTACCGTGGGGTGCACCAGTTATTTTTATATGAAAGAAGGACGGATCATGGAGGATTTGCATTGACTACCGTCAACTGAACAAGGCTACGATCAAGAATCAGTATCCCTTACCAAGAATTGATGATCTGTTCGATCAAATGAAGGGTACGACAGTGTTCTCCAAGATCGATTTGTGATCTAGGTATCACCAGTTACGGATCAAGGAGGATGATGTCCCTAAGACCGCCTTTAAGACGAGATTTGGACATTACGAGTTTACTGTTTTACCGTTTGGACTGACAAATGCCCCTGGGGTATTTATGAGTTTGATGAACGGGGTGTTCCGCGAGTACTTGGATAAGTTCGTCCAAGTATTCATTGACGATATTTTGATCTAATATCGGATGACGGAGGAGAATGATGAGCACTTGCGCTTGTTACTACAATGTTTACGAGAACACCAATTGTATGGGAAGTTGTCCAAATGCTCTTTTTATCAATCGAGGATTCACTACTTAGGGCATGTCATCTCTGGTGAAGGTATCGCCGTGGATCCAGCCAAGGTTGAGGCTATTATGGAATGGCATGCACCGACGAATGTCACAGAAGTGCGTAGTTTTATGGGTTTAGTAGGATACTATCGACAGTTTGTCGAGGGATTTTCGAAGATAGCAAATCCGATCACAAAATTGCAGAAGAAAAGCAAGAAGTTTGTTTGGACCGAGAAATGCGCGAAAGCATTTCGAAGGCTTAAAGAGTTGTTGACCCCAGTTTCGATACTAAAGGTCCCTGACATGGAAACCGACTTCTTGGTATGCACTGATGCATCCAAGGAAGGTTTAGGCGAAGTCTTGATGCAAGACAGACGAGTGATTGCTTACATTTCGAGGAAACTGAGAAGGCATGAGGAGAACTACGCGACACACGATTTGGAGCTATTAGCCATCGTATATGCCTTGAAGGTTTGGAGACACTACCTTGTTGGACGAAAATTTGAATTAAGGACTAATCATTGTGGAATAGAACACATTTTTACGCAAAGCGACCTGAATGCGCGACAACGACGTTGGTCGGAATCGCTTAGTGAGTACGACTTCGAGATGACTTACATAAAGGGAACAGTGAACCGAGTGGCGGATGCTTTGAGTCGGAGGCCACACATCTTTTTGGTGTTGCCTCTTCAGACGAATCTACGTGAGAAGATTCTCACTTTATAGCGTAATAATGATTGGTACAAAGAGGTCGAGGGGTTTATCGGACAAAACACCATGATGGTACCATGATACGAGGGATTTTCATTTGATAGCGATGGTTTATTGAGGTTTAGAAGTCGGATTTACGTACCGACAAACGACGAGTTGAGGATGTTGATCCTGAGCGAGGCTCATAGAGAAGTTTACATGGCTCACCCAGGAGTCACGAAGATGAGGGCATACCTTAAACCCTTATTCTTCTGAAAGGGAATGAAGGCCGACATAGTCAACTTTGTGGCTAGATGTCTAGAGTGTCAGCAGGTAAAGGCTGAACATAGACACCCGACAGGATTACTTCAACCACATGCCATTCCGGAATCGAA
>SNQJ01S0043445.1:21721-35717 GCA_010110895.2 Picea sitchensis | reverse complement strand
AAGAAGGGAATAATAAAAATAGGGAAACTAAGTAATAAAGGAAACATAGTAAAGGAAAGAAGGGGACATAGGGTAAAAAGCAAAGTCAACATAGTAAGGAATCTGCAATTAAGAACTTCCTAAAAGGAACTAAATTTAGCAACTTCATTTTAGGGAAATTTACTAAAATCATGTAAGGGGATCTAGGAACACCTAGGAGTAAATTTAGGAGCGATTCTAGGTGGGTGAGGGAAATGAGGAATTTAATAAATTAAAGAAAATAATTACTTGAGGAAAGTAGGTGGGTCTCAAAACTCTATAAAAGAAAGGGGAGATGAGGAAAAGTGGGGATCGGTTATTAGTGTAACGTTACGCTGCCAGATTGTGACTTGACTGGTTTCTTGTGAGGAGTTGGGATTTTTTAGCTCGGATAGGAGTGGTAGCTCAACCTTGTAAGGTGAGCTGGGAAGCTAGATATACCATCTGGAATGTGTGTGGCCCCTTTGCGGCTCGGGGGGCTAAGGGGGAAGCAAAGTACCCCTAGATATTGGATGGGAGGTACCGGTGAGGTCTCGACGGTCGGCGGGCAGGAGCGGCACGGAGCGCGGGACGCGACACCGAGCGTGGGACGTCATCCGAAGCAGGCGAAAGGCAACGATATGATTTTTATTTCTGGTAGATTAGAAAGAATTTGAATATATGGTTATATCTGCATGTGGTTTAAATGGGTAAACGGATTTTTAGTTTCATGACTAAAATTTGTAGCTTGGCTGAATGATGGTTGATTGACTTTTGTGACCTTCCTTCGACCTATGCATTCTCCTACCGTTCCTTACAATTGTATGATTGTCTGCGATTGACCTCACGCTTGAGATTTGACATGGAGATGGAATTTTTGTGCTGTTGTCGGGTTAACAGAATAGTGACATTCTCTACGTTTTTGGTTCAATTTCCCAGCGTTGATAATTTAATTTCTCTGCGTTTTACAGTGAAATTCTCTGCGTTTTTTGTTCAATTTCCCAGCGTTTTGATAAATTGAATTCCCTGCGTTTTCATAGAGGCTTCCTCTGTAATTTTGTGTTAACTTCCCTGCATTTTTATGGTGAACCTTCTCTGCGTGTTGGTTTAATTCCCCTGCATTTCCATAGTTCATTTCTCTGCGTTTCATTTTTTTTGTCTCTCTCGTCTGGTTTTATCTCTGCGTATTTGGTTGTTGCTAAACTTTGTGTTGTTGTCTTACCCTCTCTGTTTTTTCTTTAACCTTTCGGGGTGAGTTTTTTTGGGCGTTACCTTTTCCTTGCGTCCTCAGAATTTGTCTGGCGAAATTTATTGTGAATTTATATTTATTCCAGCGAACCTCATGGTTATATCTGCATTGAATTTATATTTATTCCAGCGAATTTATATTTATCCCAGAACGCCTTATCAGATGGCGTTTTTAATCATGACTATTATCCAGCTTTCTTAGCTCAGCGTAGAGCGTGTGGCTTTAACCAGGTGGTCGTTGGTTCTATTCCCACAGACGGTGAAATTTGTATTGAAGTACTTTTCCTTCTTTTAGCTCTGGTTATCAATGAATTGTTAGAATCCACCCAAAATCTGCACATTAGAATGCTTGCTAGAAACTACGATTTGGGTGCTGTGAAAAGTAAATTTCCAAACCTAAGCCATAATTGTTATACTCTGCGATTTGGTTGCCTTACAAATTTTTTTTTTATTCTATTCTAAACGCCTAGTTAATCCTCCATTAGATGCTCGACAGCGAATCCCTGACCATTTCCTGAGGCAGTTAGATGGCTTGATTTTCGGCTAGACTTGACTGTTGTTGGATTCGTTGAACCACCTTAAAATTGCTGTAGATTTGGACCACAGCCTTGACATCTTTCCGATCGCCATTGAAGTTTGTTAATGGAATCCTGAGACTTATACTTGTATTTGTAAATATAATAATGTGAATTTATTAATTGTTTATTTCACCTTACATCACTATTAATACAATTGTGTATATTTTGGGTTTTTAAATCTAAGATTTTTAAAGGAGGGAATCATTTAGATATTATAAATAAATGTTAAACTAATCAACCCCACATAATACCTCCTAGTTTTATGTCTGAATTATGAACGATCATTGATAACTGAACTAATTGAAGCAACATAACCCCTGGTAAATTACGACCGAACTTATAATGAGGTTGATACACCTATTGTACTGCATTCTAATAATTGTTAAGTGATCAACATTTCACCTCTCTTAATTCCTTACACACTGGCAAGATACCAGTCGAGTTGTATGACTAAAATTTCTAAATGTTGTTGATCCTTTTATTTATAATTTAGGTTATCAAGTTAAGGTGAATGTTAATTTTAAATTACTGCGTCAATTATTGATTTATAATTATGGCGTTGTTGCGTTTACTATGGGTTCATGGCTATTAATATTCTGTTGCCATTTATTATAGTATAAATGCAAGGTTAACTCTGTTTTAGGGTAATGTTATAGCAACATAAGGCAATGTAAGGTTGGTGTTAGAAATAGGGAGGTATTTTAGGATTTTTGTTTGCAAACTGAATATAATAAACCATGCCATGTTGACTAAGTTTAGGGAAATGATAATGCAATATAACACAATTGTATTGATATTGTTCGCTAATAGGGAATGAAAATTTTACTGTTATTCATTGCAAGGTCATCTAGAATAAATTGAAATGTTGTGTGGTCTTATTGTAAGTTATCTTAATGTATTGCCTTGGTAACATACAAGAAGTACAAAGATTATTTTATTGCATGTAATTTTAATATAAAACTTGATGTTGATCGGGTATTATGGTAAGGGTAGTGAATTTTTGTTATGTTGCTAACACCCAAGATGAAATGTGATTATTATTTATTGGCATGGTTAGTAAAAGAAATATTGTCGTTATCATGGTGGGAACGCAGCTGGAAGATGGCGAATTGTTAAACATAAGAATGCAGTGTCTTTTACAATCAGTCATTGGTAATAGGGGACGATAATTAATTGATTTTGCATTGTATTTAGGGATGGATTTGGCAACTTGTGAACTAATGGAAATTACAGGAATAGTGGATTGGTAATTGATGCTATTTGAGCAATGGGTGATGCCTTGTCCTAATGAGGGCTGGTTGTGGTCGGAGTTCATTCAGGTTGCATTTTCTGTAGTCGTCATGGTAACTTTTTATTTATTGTTGTACGTAGTTGTAATCTTTTATTGAGTGGTCTGTTGGTGTCGGGAGGGATGTAGACACCTCCATGTTCCTTAGAATAGTCACCATCCCTGAGACCTTAAATGGTTAAAATCGATGGGAACCTGGGCTTGAGCGTTTCTTATGTGTCTTAGAGGTCCTAACCATTGCAGGGTAGGAAGGGCAGGTAGTCAGTCTTTCTTATTGTCGTTTGACCGTCATTAAATGCATACTGTTACTGTGGTATGTCATATGTCATCTTGCTGTGTTTGTCTTGCTTGCGTTTTGTCATCGTTGAGTTACTAGTTTCTACCTGAGCAGTCGGCCAGGAGCCTATCTGACCTTCTCTCTCTCCGGAGCAGAGGACTAAGATTAAACGCCCTGCTTTCCTGTGCAGAAATAGTAAATCTACTTTTATGGATTCTTCCTTATGTCTATGGTCGTTAATGCTTGCAGTTACTGGTTGTGCACCTTATGTATTCTTGTTGTGATCATCGTGGTGGCGTCCGGTTAGTCGTCGGGTGGCGACATAGAGTCAAGTGTGTCTGTTTCCTTTCTACACGCGCGCACACACTTTTAAAAAAAATAAAAATAAAATTTTTTTGCACCTGTTAGAGAGTTGTTATCGTAACGAGGAGGGTCGTTACACCTAAGAATTCAAAAATTAAAAATTTACAATTCAAACATGCGAAATAAAATGGAATTCAAAAATTGTGATTAAAACAAAATTGACATACTTACCAAAAGATTTAAGTCTCATCCTCCAACATACTCTTTCCCACCAAATATAATGTAAACATATTTTCCACCAAATATAATTTAGACATCTGTAACAATGAAAAACAATAATAAAAAAAATCAAATAACACATATTAACATATATACTTAAACTAAATATTAAATAAACAATAAGAAATAATTACATACTCAACCACAATTAAACAGATTTAAGATAATTACTCTCCACATTAAGCATACATGATTTAAATAATTTGTAAAATCTTATCTAAAATCTTAAAAAAAATTAAAGAGAAAAATTGTGTTCTTGGTAAAAACAAAATTGTGTTTAGAGTTAGAGTTAGATAATAATCTGGAAATAAATATAGAACTGTGTATGAAGAAAGTTCACAAATCTCCATATTAAGTCATTCTTCCAATGAAATACATATCTCCTTGTGGATAAAGTCCCAAATCCTTCAGGTGAAATTCTCATCCCAGGTGATGTTATTTGATCTTTGTTTACTTAGCAATAAAATACTAATATCGTCAGCAGTAAAATACTTCTCTCCTCTTCTACAGTGGTCATATAATAAAAGTCCATAATGCCCTTTCAAATTAAAGGACTCATAAATCTCCATATTAATCCATTCTTCCAAAAAAATACTTATATCTATGAAAGATCACAAATATCCATTTTAAAAACCATTCTTCCGAAAAATACTTATCTCCTCTTTCTTCGGTGGAATATATGTTCTCATACAATCTTTCATGTACATGAAGAAAACACAAATCTGCACATGTATATTTTTTTTTTGTAAATAAAACGGTGAAACCTGTTATATTAGCAAAAAGCAAGAGTGTACAGTGACTGGAGATGACGCCAGCTGTCCCGCCTGAGAAGGAAACTAGGATGGCTAGGTCTCCTGTGCCAGGTGCATAGCAGTTATCAAAAGATACATTTTCATGCCCTACCCGAGGGAAACCAGGGCGACAGTGCTAACGTGTTTCAAAAAGGAGATCATGTCTAATCATAAGGAAACTAAACAAACTAACTAAACCGAAACAACATAAAAAATCCTAACCAGAGCCCTTGTGGAACTATTTGCTCGAGCTCACTCGCTTATATCTCGTCCGACGCCAGCCTGCCGGAATTGAGTACGCCTGTGCGCACGTTGGGAATTGCTTCCTCTGAGTGTTCTTCGTGAGGGCTGCAAAGAGCATGTCTATCCTCTGATCCATTCTGGCTAGACGAAAGGCTAGGTCGTCCAGCATGCTTCGGAGCTCGAAAATGAGTGGTAGGTGCCAGATTTCCAAGAAGGTGGGCTGATCCATTCCTCCACTGTCGCCAGAAGTCCGTGTGCCAAAGTTCTTCGTTGCACCTGCACTGGGGTCTCCCACTGGTCGAGTCGGTGTCCACTGTTCCTCCGCCATCCCTATGGTGTCACCGGGCATGGCTTCCTCCTCCACGATGCAAGGTGGGAAGAGGTCCTCCTCGCTGGCGGCACTGTGTCTCCCCAGGTAGGCTTCAGGCGGTGGCCTGTGTTCTTCTGCTTGTGCCATGGGAGGGTGGCTCTGCATAGCCTCCTCTAGGCTAATTTCTTCGACAATTGCCATGGGAGGTGACCAAGGACTTCGCTTACGTCGGATGGACGCCAGTGCAAGAGCTCGCTCGAATTTCTGTATGCGCTTGCATCGGGATTCAACCCTATACCAAGCTGCCCCTCTGCGCGATTTGCCTCTGAGCCTGGGCATGGTGGAGGCCCCTAGAGGAATGCGAATGGGTGGAGGTCGAAATTGCAACTCGACCTCTCCCTTCACTATCTTTGACGGAGGTCGGAAATGCCGCTCGGATAGAATGAGCGCTGTGAAGGGCCCATGCATCTCTACCATGTCCCTTGTCACGATAAAACCCCAAACTGCTATGCCCGCGATCGCCATTAACGCTATGTTGTTAGTGCTCTGTCAACTGGTACCTCTCCCACGCGCGAGAGGGCTCATCATGTTAAGGTGGCGGGTGCAGGCCATGGCTCAATTAATAAACGGAGGGATCGCGCCAGTTGATGCCATAAATGGGCGTCCCGACAGCCTCCCGCGTGTCCTCGACTGAGCACGTGGCACCCCATCCGGGGGAATCTGCACATGTATATTAAGTCATTCTTCAAAAACCATTTAAATCTTTCATCTTTGAGATGTAGTCATATTACATATAATCAAATTCTCTTTGAAATTATGTGTGAGTTATCTCACATATATAATATGTGTGAGCTAGATCACATATACATATACATAACTTATTTGTGAATCTAATTGTATGTTGCTTTTTGTGGTTAGTAACCAATTTAGTTAAGAGTTTGACAATACCGTGGCAAAAATGAATTCACTTCATTGTATGTAGAAAACAAAAATGTCCATACTATGCCATTCTTGGACAAGAAAACAAGGAATGCAATCGAAGGAAATTTAGAAACTTTCCCTTTTCTGATGTGTGATAGAGTCCATTCTAAAATAATCAAATGTTCAAGTTCAAAATTGGGTCTTCATCATGATCTAAAATTAAATAAGTTTGAATGTACATCATTTAAGACAATGATAATCTTATATAGGGGTTCTATATATTTCAAAATAATTGATCAAAGCATTGAATAGGAACTTGGCTAAACTAAAAATTTGAGAAAAAACAAAATTAATAAAAGTAAAAAATATAAGCTTATTCAAAATAAAAGCAAATTAAAACTCACTAATGTTCAATGAACATACATTTATGTATCATCCTGAATGGATGCATCCTTCCCAAATCTGGGTGCTTCCTCTACTTCCTCCTCAATCCCAAATCTCCCTCCCAAGCACACTCTCAGGTACCCTCTTCTCCACATTACCCTATATAACACATTTCAAATTTGAAAATTAAATTTAAATGATTACAACACATTAAATTTAAATGATTTTAACACATTAAATGATGCCTGTGAACTCCCACCCTCTTCAAACTCTCCCAATGAGAATTGAGACAAACCTCCCAAAGTAGTAGGAGATGGAATAGGGATCTGTGAACAACACAATTAAGAACTAAATCTAGGATTCAATGTGTTCATATTTATACAAAATTATAAATGTTGTTGATCTTATTCAAAAGATTGGAGATTGGACAACTAAAGTGCTCATCTGTGGATATTATAAAACACATACCTGATTCAACCCATCCAAATTTAAACTTGTGGAATCAAGTCCCCTATTTACTGGAGATTCCTTTAACATATCTCCAAACTACAATTAATGACAATAAAAACTTGATTTTTTATATAGATACAATGATATCTAAATATAGAATTAGAAGTAAACTATCCTTAAATGCGTAAAAAATTTACTAACTAGAACACATACCAATTTGTTGTTCGGGTCATCATTCTGAATGACCTTCTTCCAACCATCACGAAATGTTTTTACATAATCCTTAATATATTCTACTGACATGGTATCTAACTCCGCATCTATTTTATAAACAAATATGGCCCAAGAATTGGCATCCGCTCGCTGACGTTTCAAGCCAACATCAACACCATAAACAATCGTTTCCAAATTTTCCTCGATTGCATTCCTAGCCTCTTTGCCAACCTCTGATGAAGCTCACAACTCTAAATGTGAAGCAAATGCCCTTGTTGGGCGAGATACTAAAGGTTTTGGAGGCCTCAGCAATGTCTCATTTCGATATGCCCCTTTGCGATCACATGTTTATCCTTTACCAATCCCATAATAATCGGACAATAGACTAGTATAATCAGGGTGCATGTGAATGAAAAACTATACATAAAAGTGTCTTGCAAAATATTGTGGAACCTCATCATTCCATGACAATTTCCCATATGCTTCCAAAAATCTATTATACATATGTCCTGCAATGTCAGGGTGCTTAAAATATTGCACCTTCAACATCCTCCTCTTTGGCCCATCTTTGAAATTGTACATCAAAAGCGTTTTCTTTTAAAAAAATATTTTTTACTGCCTCCCATTTATTAGGGCCTATCACCTCTGACTTTCACCGCCTCATTATATTAGCAAAACTGTCAGTGGTTGGCCCCATCTTTTGATATGCGTCCATAAAGTTTTCCAATGAATGAAAAATAATTTGCAAGATTTGTTTACTCTCCTGAGGGAGTTACAAGACTGCCAAATCATTTTCTAGCCTCCTTTTAACACCTGAGCATCACTCAAGGGTTATTCCTTCAGTAATCCCTTCCCAGTGAAGTTCATCACCAACATCCGAAGGATAGGTGGACGTAGGCATGTCATCTTCTATTTCTCGATAACGTGGCCTCCTAAATCCACCTTCATCCTTTGCACCAACATTAGAATATTTGTGACACCCACTCTCTCTTTCAATGTCATCCTTTGGTCTAAACGCATTGTCTACACACACATTTGAAAGTAATTACAACATTTAACTTGACATAAATTTAAATACACAAAAATACAACAAAAATAAACAAAATCAAAGAGAATTACCAAAAATATTCTCTTGTTGTGAGGTATTCCCTACATTCTTAGATGTAGGATTATCAATGTGCAACCTATCTAAGAAGGGTGCATCCATAGAACTTTCTTGATCACATTTTGTAGTTTATCTATTCACATACGTGTTTGATAATCTCCTCTGATGAGATTGACGTTGGTCACTCAGAGTCTCAGTCGAAGAAGTATTTCCTCTTCTTCCTTCTTGGGAGAGCCTAGAGCGTTTGCGAGGAATGTTTGAAGAATCCCATGTTGACATCTCTCCTCAATATATATCCTTTGAAAATTCATGAAAATTTAAGCACAAGACAAGTACGAGTTAATATCTCCAACATTGACCAACAAAAATTATGAAGAAAGAAAAACAAATAAGACAAAATTAATAGAAATGTTCTTTATGTTAGACGCAATTATAATAGGGTGATGCATAACTCCACTACCCATGCCCATTTCAAATATATTTTGGTTTCTTAATATTAGCACAAATAACCTTGGTAAATCTACCAAGAGTACATGGGTCAAAGTCTGGTAATAGAGTAACAATTATCTATATGGGCAATCAGATTTCATGCATCCAACAGGTATGGAGCACAGTCCATGAAAATCAACAATTAACTTTACGCTATGTTTGGTTGGATGGAAGAAATATGCCATATACAAAGTAATGCCATTAAGTACCAACATGTCTATATTACACTTGGGGGGGCATTAATAGAGAAAATGTATTATATGATTGCAAGTTGTTGGATTTCTATTTATGACAAACCTTTTTATATACTAAACGTCCATGATTAGATGATTTTACACTGCTAAACATTCGTTTATATGCGGTTATAAAACATTTTTTATATGCTTACTGGCCTTCTTCCAGTCACCCCATCGATACATGGGCTATGATTGGCCTCTGAGTCGTTTTGGTTGATCCATCTTGTCAGAAACCCCGTGGACAACCAAGACTTGGCCGGGTGATTCCAATGCTTGTGTAAATACAAAGGGTAATACATCACCATATTCAACTAGTATCTTATCCAAAGGGTAATAGAAGCTCATCTTCAACTAAATTCTTGTGGAAATACAAAGGGTAATAGTTCATTAACAAGGGTCTTTCAAAGGGTATATACTCTTATCCAATACATATGGGTTTTACTTACTCTGATTAAGAGAGAGCTAAAGCAATGGAATCAACTTCATATCTTACCCGTATGAACTATGTGAATATTACAATATAGTTAAGAGTGTAGAGTTTCAATCTAAGGTATAGGAAACTAATCACAAGAATGAATATGCAAGTTCAAATTGCATTTCTGCTATGAGCTTTTCATTGTGTTCTTATTAGTTTTCTTGGGTATCGTTAATTGTGTTCCATTTTTGAGTCTTCATACTTTTAAGATCGTTCCTGGTTTTACCATTAAGGCCTTTGATATTCCAAGAGATGACCTTCATGAGGAATGTGGGGGGTTGGGTAGGACCTTATCTTTCATCAAGGTAAGGCGACCTGAGTTAACCAAAAACTCTCCCAGATATTTATTAAGTTGTTTGTACCCAACTAATATTTCATCAAGGTAAGGCAGTTTGAGTTAACCAAAAACTCAATATCCCCAAGGTTCATTTACTTTCCATAGAAATAGGAAGGAAATACTTAACCTGTAATGTACCCAGATTTTCTACAGGTTTTCTACAGGAATGTACCCAGATTGCGGAAGAGGACGTGCATTATTATAAAGTGTGGAATAATCATCGACCTTCACTTTGTTGCTAGTTCAGTGAGTTGATCATGAAATATGTTGACTAACTCTTATTCTATGCCAACATGTTCTACCACACTGTTTCCCTATCTATCTTTTGAAGATGTGATGTGATTGTGATGGCTTCATTGAATGATAAATCTATGGAAATTTTTTGTGTTTTTTTCCCCTCTTTGAGAAAACATATTCTTCTTCTCCTTCATGATTCATTGTGGGTTAGCTTATCTTATTACCATTGATTGTGGATTATCTTATCTTATTACCATTTCTTGGATATGGAAATTAGTACAAAATTAACTATGAGTACAACTTTCTGATATGAGTAATGTATCTGATTATGAGCTATTGATTACACTGGTTTGAATATCTCATTGTGTAGTAGCCAACGATATTGCTTCCCATTAATTCCATAACATTCCATACTGTGAATCTCATCCTGGTACCAGAACAATGATCACTATAAGGAAGTAAGTACATTGAATAGAGATACTACTAACCTCTACCTTATTTGTCTAGTTACAGTTAAAGGTTGTTGTATGATCTATAACATAAGGTCATGAATCAAACACCATAATTGTTAACTACAAAGGGTATTATATAATAAGAACTAAAGGCAATAGCTTAACCTGTAATACAAGGGGAATAGAGCCATTCCATTACTATGATATCAATAATACAAGAACAAGTAAAACTTAGCTTAAGGTTCAACAAGTTGATATCATGTTACCTATTTAACATAATCAATATGTAAATTATGATATTAATCTTATCTCTTATTAACTAAATGGGATTTCACTAGAAAGCAATGGCACTAAGTAACAACACCCGTATTACACTTGTATGTGATTCCAATGCTTGTGTAAATACAAAGGGTAATACATCACCATCTTCAACTACTATCTGATCTAAAGGGTAATAAAACATCATCTTCAACCAAATGCTTGTGTAAATACAAAGGGTAATAAATCATTAACAAGGGTCTTTCAAAGGGTATATAGTCTTATCCAATACATATATGGTTTTTACTTACTCTGATTAAGAGAGCTAAAGCAATGGAATCAACTTCATATCTTACCCGTCTGAGCTATGTGAATATTACAATATAGTTAAGAGTGTACAAAGTCTCAATCTAAGGTATAGGCCACTAATCACAAGAATTGTTGAATCGTTTGAATTTCTAAACAAGGATGCAAGTTCAAATTGCAATTTTTACTTTCTTGTATGAAGATGCAAGTTCAAATTGCATTTTTTACTTTCTTGAATGAAGATGCAAGTTCAAATTGCATTTCTGCTATGATCTTTTCATTGTATTTTGTTACATTTTTCGGTGTATCTATTCTGGAGGTGGAGGGAATGACTACAATGAATATACTACCTATGTTTCATTGTTTGTTTTCTATTTGTTGAGTGCTATATTAACACATATTTTTTATAACATATTACAATGTAATATGTCATAACATATTACAATGTAATATGTTATAACATATATTACTATAACATATTACATTGTTATAACATATGCACTGATATTAAAATTGAAACATATGTACATATATTATACATATGTACATATATTATAACCTATGTACAAATATTATACATATGCACAATTATTAAAATTAAAAACAAACTGTAAATTGTAAAATGCAAACTATGAAATGTATTTAAAACTGTTCTTTCTTCTAACTTTGTAAATGAGGCTTTGACATGAAATATTGGTCCATCTTTTATCAATTTTTCTATTAATGCAAAGTGACTCTTACATATTTCGGTGTTTCTGTTATGGAGGTTGAGGGAATGAATTTAGTGAATATACCGACTATGTTTCAAAGTTTGTTTCTATTTGTTGAGTGTTATATTAATGTAGATTCTTCATAACATATTACAATTTAACATATTACATTGTAATATGTTATAGGTTTTCATGATATAAGAGCTAGTTATACCAAAGGTCTGATTTAGATCACATACTTTAAGCGAATAGGTTAATATATCACATATATAGAACGATAAGTTTATTAAGAGTCATCTAATTCAAGTAAATTTTATGCCTACTACTTCTCTACCATACTCCTCTTACATTTTTTATCCTATGTCCAAAATTGTTGTTGCTATGATTGCAAAAGTCTTAAGTATCAATTATAGTTTTATAATGGATACCATTGTTTTTGGGTTTCTTAGTAGCCTTGTCACACCCCAAGAATCAATTCTTCATAAAGTTTGACTTCTGCAAGTTCTTGGCAAATACAATGCACCAACAGTTTTTAGATTTGGAAATGATACTCTATTATTACATATGTAAAAATGGATTTATAAATTGAATTCCTGAAGATATGAATTTTTTATAAAATAAAAAATGTTTGAAATAAAAAGTTGGACAGTTTGAATTTTTTTATGAAAGTTTTATAAAAGACAAAACGCTTGAAATGAATGTGACTTCGCCGTAGGGGGGAAACCACATGAACAAGCCGTGGGCATTCCCACGGCTTGGCCACAGGGCTAGCTCCCCGCGGCCAAGTCACAACCAATTTTAATAAGAGATTATCTATGCATAGAAAATCATGGCATTTGAATCTAAATCTTTAACACCAGTGTGAAAGATAGTCGATTCGGCTCCTGGCCGACTGCTCAAGAACAAACTAATCACTTAAATACTTACTCTATTCCTAATATTTGATTTTTAAATGTCTATATCAAATTCATTAAATCCATATTTTTATACTTTATTTATATCAAATTTACATTTTTAAGTAAATCCATATTGTTTATAAATTTATTGTTTGTGTATAATTTGAACATATAAGCATGTAATTTTTCATATATATATATATATATATATTTTAAACTCTTAGTTAAAATAATTCTAGAGAGAGATTTTAGTCAACTAGAACTTAAAAAATTGCAAGACTCTTAGGAACCTAAAATTCAATAAGGGTGGGCGAACTAGAAATTTTAAACATAATCTATCAGAAGTACTACTAATAGATTCATCTACTACATTTTGTAATGATATAATAATTGCTTTATATTAATAGTTTGCATCTAAAATTTATTACTTAAGAAATTCATTGTTCTCAAAATCATTTGAAATGCAAATTCAATATTATCAAAATGAACATGCAGTTTTTGCTTTATGTTCTTCAAACAGGTATTTTTAGGTTTCTTTTGGGAATAATCACATCAAAAATAAAAATGATGTTCATGAAAATGTGTAGATGCAATTTCACTTTTATATTACTCTATTTTGATATACAATAAAAAATATTGCATAAATCCAAAAAAAACAAAATATAGTCTAGTGCAATCCATAGTGAAATCCATGTATATTGTGAGCATATTTTTTACTTTTAAAATGAATACCCATCACTAAAAAGTTACTCTATATCTTTACCTATAGGTCATTACTCAATATCACTAAACGTTTGAAATAAAAGGTTGGACAGTTTGATTTTTTTATGAAATTTTTAGAAAATACAAAACGTTTGAAATGACTATGACTTTGCCGTCGGGGTCCAGCCATGTGGCTAAGCCGTGGGCATGCCCACGGCTTGGCTACAAGGCTTCCCCCCCATGGCCAAGTCATAACCAATTTTAATAAGATATTATCTATGCACATAAAAGTAGGGCATTTGGATCTAAATCTTTAACACCAGAGTGAAAGATGGAAGATTCGGCTCATGGCCGAATGCTCATGCATAGACTAATATCTTTACCTATAATTTGTTTTTAGTGACAGTAAATGTTGTATAATTCATGTACTTAGATGTATAATTTGTTTTTAGTGGCAGTAAATGCTTTATAATTCAATGTAATTAGATCTAACTGTACTAATATATATATA
>SNQJ01S0043445.1:7016-21702 GCA_010110895.2 Picea sitchensis | reverse complement strand
GAGAGAGAGAGAGAGAGAGAGAGAAAGAGAGAGATTTATTATTAAATATAAAAACAGGAACAAATGAACATATTTATATTTAGAGAAATAGAAGAACATATTTATTTGTAATATATTTACAAATCTACATTACAAATCTACGAATTAAATTACAAATATACGAATTAAATTACATTACAAATCTACGAATTAAATTACAAATCTACGAATTAAATTACAAATCTACAAATTAAATTACAAATTACAAATTAAATTACAAATTAAAAATATCCACCCCAAACCCCCCTAATCTTCACCCAAACCCCTACTCTTAACAACTATTTGTAACTTATAAATTGTACTCTTCACCCAATCTCTACTCCTCATAGCTATCTGGAACTTTTTAAAAAGTTGCAAAGTAGCTTGAAAAAAAATGTTTTATATACTTATATAGTTTCATTTTGGTCATCATATTCCATTATTGACTTTTGAAGCTGCGTTGTTTAATAAATTGTATTGTTTACTTTAGTAGGTCCACCTATATTCTAAATTATGGAGAATCTTACTGTACAAATATAAAAATGGAACCTCATAATAAAGGTCTAACTTGTTCATTGAGTTCTTGATGTTTGGGTGAAAAGAATCAACTTACTGTTGAGATAATATTTATGTAATCATTATTTTAAAAAAAATCTTGTCTATCTCATTCTAAATGCAGGAAATATTCCATCTACCATTTCATTCCAAAACATCCTAAAAAAAATATTATCTATTAAATATTATTTTTTAATATTTATTTTAAATTTTGCTGTGACATGGCTGCGGGAGTCCAACTCTGTGGCCAAGCCGTGGGCACGCCAATGGATTGGCCATAGGGCTGGCCTTCCATAGACAAGTCAAATACATCTAACATGTTCATCGATTTCTTGATTTTTGGGTGAAAAGAATTAGCTTATTGTTGAGATAATATTTATGTAATCATTATTTTAAAACAATGTCTGTCTATCTCATTCTAAATGCAGGAAATATTTCGTCTACCATTTGATTCCAGAAAATATTATCTATTAAATATTATTTTTTAATTTTTATTTTAAATTTTGCTGTGACATGGCCGTAGGTGTCCATCTCTATGGCCAAGCCATGGGCACGCCCTCAGCTTGGCCACAGGGCTGACTCCCTGCGACCAAGTCACAGTCTAAGGGTTGTGACTTGGCCATGGGGGGCCAGCCCTATGGCCAAGCCATTGGCGTGCCCATGGCTTGGCCACAGAGCTAGACACCTGTGACCATGTCACAACAAAATTTAAATTTAAGTTCTAAATTACATATAAATTTAATTGAAATTAAAAAAAAAAATACATACCTGTAGATCCAATGCCCATCCTCCCGCCAACAAACCACGCCAACAACTCTTATAACAGACCGCATCAACAGACTGCAACAAATGACCACAACATACATCTCTTCCAAAGAAACCTCCACCAACGACAAACGACAAATGACCTGTAGAGCCAACACAAAATTTAAATTAAAAATTAAAAAATTAAATTTAAATTTAAGTTCTAAATTACATATAAATTTAATTGAAATTAAAAAAAAATACATACCTGTAGATCCAACTCCCGTTCGCCTACCAAAAAACTACACCAATAGCTCCGCTAACATCTTTGCCAACATAATGCAACAAACGACCACAATAGATAGCTTTGTCGACAACAAACAAAAAATGACCTATAGATCCAACGCAAAATTTAAATTAAAAATAAAATAAAAATAATTTGAATTTAAGTTCTAAATTACATATAAATTTAATTGAAATTAAAAAAAATACATACCTGTAGATCCAATGCCCATCCTCCCTTCAACAGACTGTGCCAACAACTCCGCCAACAGACCGCAACAAACAAACTGCTCAAATGAACACTCAAACGAATGCAACGACTCAATAAATTGCTCAAAAAAATGACTCAACAAACCTCACTATCACTATCACTATCACTCGCCAAGAGCTCAAAAGACTAGACAGTTCCAATGTGCGGTTAATATATAAACATTTGTTCGGTCGAAAGACTTTTTTTACTGAAAGAATGTTTCGTACGAAATATACTGTTAGCTGAAATATGTTTTTGATCGAAATATCTTTCGTCCGAAAAAATATTGTTGGATGAAAAAAATCCGTCCAGCTAAAATTCTACACAAAAATCGAGGGTGTCGTCACTGTACCATTCGATTTGACGTTCAATGGTTCAAATGAAAAATAGTTCGGCCGAAAAAAATATCTTTCAGCTAAAAAAAAAAATAGTTCGGCTGAAAAAAAAATTAGTTCAACCCAAAAAATGTCTTTCGGAATTTTGGAGATCCAATTGTCATGAAAGTGTTACCTATATCCATGAATTTACCCTACACTAATTATGGTATCACACTCAGTCACTCAACAACCTATTACCCACAAGGTAATGGTTTGGTTGAATAATCTAATAACAGTTTGATCAGGATCATAAAAAAGTTACTACAGGAAAAAAACAATCTTGGCACGAGAAGCTGATTTTTTCACTTTGGGAAAACAAAGTGAGTACAAAGAAGTCTATTGGCACATCTCCATTTCAGCTTGTTTATGGTACATAGGCAATTTTTCCTAATTCTATTGGACTTCCAGTCATGAAGTTGTTGCAAGAAGTAGATGTTGAACCAAACCATGTTCAGAGAAGAATAAGTCAGTTAGTTCATGTTCATAAAATGAGAGAAGAGGTTTTTAAGAATATTCAACTATATCAAGACAAAATGAAGAAAGTTTTTGACATGAGAGCTAAAAATGATGATTTTCTGATAAATGATTTGGTTTTGAAATGGGATGCAAGAATTGAAGACAAGGGTAAACATTATAAATTTGAAAATCTTTGGAAGGGGCCATACAAAGTTTCAACATATCATGGGAATAATGCATTCGTATTACAAGAGATCAATGGAGAACATGCCAGTGTAGGACCTGTAAATGTAAGGTTTCTCAAGCACTATTTTACTTAAAGCATTTCATATTTACACTTCATTGTAAATATTCATTTTCTTTATTTTTTGGTACTACTCAAAAAATTTGAAGCCCAAAGAGAAGGCCCTAAGGTCTAATGAGTAATTCTAAGTGTGTTTGTACATAAAATGTCAAGTCAGTTTGAGTCATTTTACCAGAAAATAAAGAACACAATGGATAAGGCTACTAGTCTATCTATTCTTTGGCACCTCACAGGGAGGATTCAATCCCCTTTAGATCCTATGTTAGTGTCCTATAAATAGGTTGTTAGTGTTGGATCACTGAGACGGGGGGTGAATCAATAATAGAGAAATTCAATCCTTTTCTAACCACAATATGCAAGTATTATATCAATGTAGCATTATCATCCAATAATTGTAGAGTAAATAAACTATGAACAAACGAGAAATCATACACATACACAGTACACAAGTGTTTTTACGTGGAAACCCAAAGCGGAAGAAAACCATGGAATGATTTTTCTTATAAGTCTTTAAGAATTACATTCATTGGAAGCACCAACTTCCTTTGTTTTCCAACTACAACTGGAAGGAGGCTCCAATCCCCTAGTTCTCATGCTACAACCTAAAGGAAGCTCCAAATCCCCAATTCTATGGCTACAACCCCCTATGTTTTCCGGCTACAACTGAAAAGTGGATACAACACCTGTCCTTGCCCCGTCCAACTGCCATGACGTAGAAGTAGAATGATGGAACCACTATCACACTATCACTGTGATATATACTAATGTAAACCTTTACCAATAAACCTACACCAAACAACATGTACCAATAACCTGAACCTTGCATCAGCCTATACCTCAACATGTAATCAACCTATACCATAAACAAGTGCATCAACCATGCACCAACTTGTACCAAACAACCTATAATCAACCTATACCATAAACAAGTGCATCAACCATGCACCAACATGTACCAAACAACATGTACCATAAACAAGTGAATCAACCATGCACCAACCTGTACCTCAATCTGTACCATCAACGAGTGCATCAAACATGCACCAAATATGTACCAATCATGCATCAAATACACATAGACTATGACTCATCAATATGTACCAACATCATCAACTATACACCTCGTGTATGTGCCAACTCATCAACTACTTGTCTCAACCATGTACCCAAATCAATTTCATGATCCAAATCTGATTTGTAACTCTGTAATAGACCCGGTGTATATGATCACATACCTGCAAACCTTCCTTAACTTTAACAACAAGAGACTAGCATTTTATCAAACTTTACTTTAGTCTTACATGACTAGTTTTGTATTAGTCAACAATCCTAACTTGCAATAATCATAACTATGTACCTGTAATGAATAAATATATGAAAATGGTACATAATGTTCTGCAATGTATTTTATGAAATTACTCCATATTTCACTACTTAGAACCTCTCAGAAAAAGGAGTTATATAAACAATGGCATACCTTGTTGAGTTCTGGCTTATTCTAGAGAGCGAACTTGTAGAGCATGCCCCACACAAAATGTTTGTTGTATGGATCTAAAAATTGTACAAAAATACTACAAACTGTAATATAACCAATACATTTGGTCTTATTGAATTTGGATCTTTTATGAATAATTTATGATGTTTTTACCCGAAACACCTGTTTCAGACTAGTTTCAGGACTAGCCACAAACCTTATTTTCCACGGCGTGTAACTCCAAAAGTACAATGACCCACAAGTTGAAATTAGTATCATAACTACTTGGATATGTTTTCTCAATGGCCTCCCAATTTCACGGTCTGAATCTTTCTAGAATTTTTTTTATTGTGAAAATGGTGAGATGACTTGTAAATAACATACCTTAGAAAGCATCATCAAAAGAATTTATCCTCCCTTGAATTTTGACCTTCTTTACTTCACCTTCTGTTGGAAGCAGACCAAATAAGAAAGCAAGGTGATTCTGGGAAAGAAAGCATGCACGAGGAAAGCAATAGCTAGAAGGAAGAACATCACACACACATGCATGGAAGACCTAACGATGGTAGGGTTAGGGTTTTTGTAATGAATTGTAATGGATGAAGAGACATAAACATATAAATATAGTATCTAGGTATCAAAGAGAGGAGAGATAGTTATTGTAATGAGCAGGTTATGGAAAAGACTAGTCATTATTTGTAATAAATCGATATGTAATATTTTGTTGTATGACCTATTTTTGTAAGCTGTTGAGCTAGAGAAGCCAGGGGAGGGTAGATATTGAGGGTTAGATCACAGGCTAAGGAGACTGATGTGATATAGTTCACCTCATAATAGATCTCGTCCCAACTGAAGGGAATTGTAAAGTGTACGACACTGAAAGGACAAAAATACAATAATAAAAGAGCCAAGAGACAAATATTTGTGGATGTAGCCTAGGAGGGGGTGAACCATGGTAATATCTGTGTTATGTGATTGGATGCATGTATTTATTTGTTATCTTTTAGTGGATATTGATATGATGAATGAATGAGTTAGTATATTGCTGCATATATTAGGATAACAATATTCTACGTTAATAAATTATAGTAACACTCTTAATCCACAGTTATCAGATATCTCACTCAATCCTAGGATGTAAAGACATGATTATTATAGCCACCCATTAAGACTATCTCAGGTGAGATGACGCGGTGCACCCTGTGCACTACACTGCCTTCTGTTTTACGAGGAGGGCTGATAGTTTTAGAGGCTTTGTTGGAAACCCGAACAAACATGAACCATGGGTCAATAAACTTAGAAAGGATATAAGACAGTTAAAATCCAACAAATGGTTTCGTTTCTGTAGGTAGGAACAAAAGAGGGTTGATTAGATGAGACAAGTCGAAGGTCTGTCGGAGGAAGATCAAGAAAATATTAGGACAGAGAGCAATGAGCCACTGGAAGGGGATGTTGAGACCATGGAATCCCACAAAAGCAGAGATCGAAAGCTGTCTAAGGAAAAAAGAGCTAGAGTTTGCACAAAAATATAACTGAAACCCTAGAATAACACCTCGTAAATATCTTGAGAAATACATGTTTACTGATTTACACGAGGTCTTTTTCTATGATTTCCCACACTTATTGCAGGAGTGGATACTAAGGTTGAAGGATAACCACGCAACAAACCGGATCCGATAGTTAGAGTGGACCCCAATACATATTGAGCAGTTACAACACGTGAACAAAAAATTCACCCACGTAGTAGAATTTTGGCTCGACAATATTGTGGCAGGATTTATAACAGAGTTTACAGTAGATACAACAAAGTTGTACATCGAAACCAAGAAAGAGTTACTATGAGGACCTTGAGGAAGTTACATTATATCACTGTATACTTCGATTAAGATACTTCTTTACAATAAAGGTGTAATGACAATGGAATCAAACAACTAAATTTCCCTATGTGTATGGGGGAAGGGGGGAAGCACTGACAGAAAGAGGAGAAATGGAAGGAGGAAAGGATAAGGGAAATAAGGAGGAACCCTTGGACCTACTCATGATGGATGATGATCAGATAAAGTGGATCTTGGCGACAACTGGAAAGATGCATAGCGGAGTACCCTGCCAATACAAGGTGAATACTAAGAAGAGAGCCATAACCACGAGGGAAGGCTTGGCAAGTGATGAAGAAGAGGTAGAGGATCTCCAGTCTATGGAGTAGATTGAGGAAATCCTTCACACAACATATGAGAGGAAGACAAGAGGTTCAAGAATGGGAAGAGAAGGAAAAAATCCTATCCATATTAATGTCAGTGTGGAACCCATAAACCCATGTGTGACTAATACACCAAAGAGAACACCATCGTTTAGACAACAAAATTTCGGAAGAAGTCAGACAAAATGAAGTATGTCTACACAAGGAGAAACAACTCGAGGATCTAGTGCAGGAAGCACTAGTCAGGTATGTACACCATGCAGAGGTAGTAGTTCAACATTCAGAATGGCAGGACATGATCCCACCATTAGGTTACCAGAATTTAAAGGAGAAGCATTGGAGGACCCGAAAAAACATTTTTTTCATCTATGAGAAGATATGGGAAGAAAAATAGATTACATACGAAGATACTAAAATATTATAGATAACGATTACGTTAAGGGATCCTACACTAGATTGGTACATGAGCTTAGCTACGAACAATCCACCAGGGACAACTAGAACAATTGCAGACATCAAGAAACTCCTGATCAATGAGTTCCAAAAGCCAAGTTCAACAGATCAATACATGAATGAGATGATCGAAATTAGACAAAACTGGGAGAATCCGTATGGGAGATTGACCAAAGATTCAAGTGACTGAAGGGGAAGTTGAAATATCTCATGACCGATATGCAACATCGACACTTGTTTGTCAATTCACTGCTCCCACACTTAAAATATCCACTATGACAAAACAAGTTTCATGTGCAGGTAGAGGATCTGCAAGCGGCCCTACAACTAGAATAAAACCAATATCAACAGACAGATCTAGCTATCAAAGAACTAAAGGAGGATTTGAAGAACTTAACGTTCCAATTCAAGCAGAATAAGAATAAGGATAAATGGGAATCCATTTGGTGCACTACATGTGTTGGATTACTGAGAGGGGGGGGTGAATCAGTGATAGCATAATTATAATCCTTTTTCTTCAAATGTTATATCAATGCAGAATTATTATCCAATAATGAGAAATAAGAAATAAGCAATCAGACACATACACAATACACCAGTGTTTTACATGGAAACCCAAATCAGGAGAAAACCACATAATTCTTTTTCTTATATATCTTGAAGAATTACATTCATTGGAAGCACCAAATTCCTTTGTTTTCCAGATGCAACTGGAAGGAGGCTCCAACCCCCTGGTTTCTCAGGCTACAACCTGAGGGAAGATCCAACTCCCCAATTCTCTGGCTACAACCAGAAGGAGGATACAACCCCCTATGTTCTCCAACTACAACCAGAAGATGGCTATAACCACCTATCCTTGCTTGTCCAATCGCCCTGAAGTAGAAGTAGAATGATGGAATAACTGTCAACCTGTCACTGTGAGATATACTGCTATACAATTGTATCAACCTGTATCACTTCCCTGTATCCAATCTGTACAATTTCCCTATAATCAAACCGTACCTGAACTAAACATGTATCTACAAAAATACAACAGATACGTGACCTGTAGTGATGCAGCCCATGTATGTACGTGCCCTATCTGTTATGTAGCCCATGTATGCCTTCTGAAACTAGGGTTTCATTTCACTTGAAATTTTTTGACCCTTTGTAACTTATTTCAGATAGATCTGTAACCTGTCATTATATCCAAACTGTAACTATACCCTGTGCATGCATCCTCATACATAACCTCTACTCAAGACAAGTATGTATCTCTCTATTCATGTGCCATATACATATGTGTAATCATGAACAAGTATAATATCCCTCACATGATCTTAGTTGTAACACTCTTTCATTTGAAGCTGTAATGCCCTGATACCATACTGTAACGGCCCCTTTTCATCAGTCGGGCAGGCACTACCTCGCGGAATAACAATCTCATGCTATTTTAAAAAATCAATGGATTTAACATTAATTCGTATGCACAATAGAATACATGATAAATATAAATACACAGACATCCAGAAAAGTAATTAAAACATCATCTGGTACTTATCTTTGAAACAGTGGTAATTCCACCAACCAGGTGCAGGCCTTCCACGAACCTCCCAGCCTTAGACCACACTACTCATCAAGCTCAATAGTGGGTCACCCCCAAGCTGGGACTAAGCTCCACCCCCAAGGCAAGGAATCCTAGGCTAGGTTGAGGTTATAGGGAAAACACACAGTCACAAGGAAGGAATTTTCTCCCAGGAACCACTCAAACTCACTGCCCACAGACTCTCCTTCCCCACATGCATGTTCCACCCGAAGAGTATACACCTTCTCTGTCACCTAGATAGTCATTCGGATGCTAACCTCCCTTTCCTTTGGTATCATAAATAGACCGAACCATAAGTCTCCAAGCTCCGTGGCAGCTACAGGGGTTCTCTCCTTCCTCTGCGCACTCTCTCACCTAGAGAGAGTCACTCATAGGCCCATCAACCTATTCTTCCAGCTTCACCACCTCTCTCACCTGGAGAGAGTGTTGTACTAACTGGCCAACAAGCCACATGCAGTCCATCACTGCGTGGCCACAAAAACCCTCGAGGAAAACAAACATGGGCTTTCCAAATAAGCTCAACAATGACAGGATGGTCTCACGGTTATGGCATTGGCACATAATCTCCACACATAGGTTCGATCTACTCAGACAGAGGATGCATTATATTTTCTAGAAATCAACACAGGCTATCCCCGAAANGTATGGTTCAGAAGATGCACGGGGATCTTTCAGAGGTCGGACAGGTTCACGCCCAGGCAGTTGAGGGTCGAATCATGGAGGAACCCCCACCACGGCTCATCTCAGCTGTTTTATTTTCATGGGCGCGGGTTGACACTTGTCACCCATGAAACTGCATGCATTTCTTCAACATGCGTTCCTTTTTGGAAGTTGCTTGTATTTCCAAAAAGAACTTATGGTAAAACATAATATTCGCATGTCTTTTGGAATAATATTTTAATATTATTCCCCAAGGACTTAAGCCCTTAGGCTCAACACTTATCCCCTCTTCCCACCTTCCAGCCCCTAATCCCTTGCCCACTCTATGGAAGCTTAGTCCCCCATCACTCTTTCATCGTGGTCGGTCTGCACGCGACAATGTTTATATTTTATTATTGTTCTGCATAAATACAAGTACAAAATCAGGCTCTTGGCCTTCAACACTTAGGCTCTCTAGCCTAACAATTACATAAGCCCACTAGCTTATATAAACTCATCTCACCATCCTATAACACATATTTACAATTCATTTCATAAACAATATTTACAATAGGGCTCGGCCTTGGGGACATTACAATCCCCCTCCCTTTATTTTTGCACTGTCCTCAGTGCAACCTTACACTGCATCTGCAAGCTTTTCAAAATTTTTAAAAAGATGCGGGTACTCTGCCTGCATAACATCTTCATGCTCCCATGTTGCATCCTTAGTAATGTACCAGGTCCACTAGACCTTTACAAGCTCTATGGCTCGATTCCGAAGTTGTTTGCTTTTCATGTCCAATATGCGCATAGGATGCACTTGCAGGACACCTTCTGGTTCCGCTTGAATCAAATTCCAATCGATAACATGATTAGCATCAGGTATATATTTCTTAAGCAATGAAACATGAAACACATTATGTACAATCATAGATGCAGGTAATGCAAGTATGTATGCAACTGGCCCAATCCTTTCCAAGATTTCAAAAGGCCCACAGTATCTTGCTGCCAACTTGGCACAACTTCCCAGCTTCAGGGAACTCTTGTTAGTTTTCACTTTCAGGAAAACATGATCACCCACTTTGAATTCTTTGTGGCTTCTATTCTTATCAGCATAACTTTTCTGCCTGTCCTGGGCAACTTTCAAATTCTGTTTAATTCTTATCATTTGGTCTTCCATTTCTTTGAGCAACTCTGGCCCAACTACTTCTCTGTCAGCTGGATTATCCCAACTCACTGGAGTGTTGCACTTTCTTCCATAAAGTGCTTCAAATGGGATCATCTTCAATGATGCATGATACCCATTGTTGTAGGCGAATTCTACCAAATGCAGGTAGTCTTCCCATCTTGTTGGTTTGTCCATCATGTACATTCTCAGCATGTCCTCTATTACTCTGTTCACCCTCTCTGTCTGTCCATTAGACTCGGGATGATACGCTGTACTAAAATTCAGATGCATTCTGAATCCTTTGAACAGTCCTTTCCATAAATTCGAGGTGAATTTCGGGTCCCTATCAGACACAATCATCTTAGGAATTCCATGCAAGCATGCCACTTATTTTAAGAAGATATTAGCAACATCTGTTGCCTTGTGAGTGGTTTTTAGTGGAATAAAATAGGCATCTTTTGTAATCTTTTCCACCACCACCATGATTGAATCATGCTGCTTGCGCGTTCTGGGTAATCCTACAATAAAATCCATGGTCACCACTTCCCACTTCCATTCCAGAATGGGTAAAGGTTGCAACAACCCTGCTAGGTGCCTATGCTCAGCCTTAACTTTCTGGCACTCCATACATCTGGCGATGTATTCGACGATCTCTCTCTTCATACCCGGCCAAAAATAATGGCTCTTGACTGCTGCCACAGTCTTCTGATATCCTAGATGCCCAACATAAATCACTTTATGCATTTCTTTTAGAATCACAAGTCTCAAATCCTGGACATTGGGTACATACACTCTATTTTTGTACAAAAGTATTCCATCAACTCCCAAGGTGTAACTTTCCTCTTTCTGTGGTCTTTCACGCTATTGTAGCTTTGCTACCAATGCTATGTACTGCAAATCAACACTTGCAACTTCCAAAATTCTATCCTTAATATCCGTCTTGTACATGCTAATGGTTGTATCATGCAATTCATACACCTTTCTGTTGAGTGCATCAACCACCTTGTTTTCCTTCCCTTTGATATGCTTGATATCAAAGTCGTATTCACAAAGAAACTTCAACCATCTACTTTGTCTAGCGTTTAAGGTTGGCTGCTCAAACAAATATTTCAGACCGTAGTGCTCTGTTCTCAATTCAAATATTCTTCCCATGAGGTAATGTCTCCATTTCCTCAGAGCGTGGACGATTGTTGCCAGCTCCAAATCGTGAGTGGAATAATTCTTTTCATGCTCTTTTAATTTCCTGGACTCATAACAGATTACAAATCCATCTTGGCTGAGAACTCCTCCCAACCCTTCCTTACACGCATCTGTGCACACCATGAAATCCATATTTGGATTTGCAATTCTCAAGACTTGAGCACTGGTTAACAGTTGCTTCAATCGCTGGAAACTCTCTTCACACTCTTCAATCCACTGAAACGTTTTCTCCTTCCTTTGTAGTGAAGTGATAAGGTGAGCTATCTTTGAGAACCCTGTGATAAACCTTCTATAATAGCCCGCCAAACCCATAAAGGATATAACTTTTTTCACATTCCTTGGTGATGACCATTCTTGGATGGCCTCAACCTTCTCAGGATCCATAGCGATCCCTTCTTTTGAAATAATATGTCCCAAGTAATGGATTTGTTGTTGATAAAATGAGCATTTGCTCAACTTGTCATACAACTGGTGTTCTCTCAACACTTGCAGCACCAACCTCAGGTGTTGTTCATGCTCTTCCTCTAACTTGGAATACACCAAGATGTCATCTAGGAAGACTATGACAAACTTGTCTAAATAGTTCCTGAATACACCATTCATCAAGAACATAAAAACAACAGGTGTGTTTGACAGTCCAAACGACACCACTGTGAACTCGTAATGACCGTACCTTGTTCTAAAGGTGGTCTTGCTGATATCCTCATCCTTTATTCTTACCTACTGATATCCTAATCTGAGATCTATCTTTGAAAACATTTTCGCACCCTTCAGCTGATCGAAAAGATCATTGATCCTCGGCAGAGGATACTTGTTCTTGACAGTTACCTTGTTCAACTATTGGAAGTCAATACATAGCCTCAACGTCCCATCCTTCTTCTTCACGAATAGGACCGAGGCACCCCAAGGTGACACACTAGGGTGAATGTACCCCTTCTTCAGAATCTCTTTGAGCTGCAATTTGCAACTCTTTTAGTTCCGACGTACTCATTCTATAAGGAGCTTTCGACACTGGAGCTGCTCCAGGCATCAAATTTATAGAAAAATCGATGTCTCTCTTCGGAGGTAGTCTAGGTACCTCCTGAAATATGTCCTTGAACTCTATGAGTACCTCATGGTGTCCAATTCTTGAGACTTCATCTCTGGATGCTTGCTCCACACGGGCTGCAAATAATTGACAACCTTTCCTGTAACACTTCTTTAGCTGCATGGTTGAGATTTCTCTAACAACCATAGCTCTGGGAATTCCTTGAACTATTTTCCGATTTCCCTCCTCATCCAGGCATGTAAACCTCTTGTTATGATAGTCCAGGAGGGCATGATGCTGGTCCAACTAGTCCATCCCAATTAAGCAGTCATAAGAGACCAAAGGCAGAACATTCAATTCATCCTTCGTGCTCAATCCATTCATGTCTATCGAACATGATTTAACCAATTCAGTGACCTTCCTCTTGGTTCCTGTAGCCAACTGCACTAACCAAGACCTTTCATGTTTGCTTCTTGATAAATGAAAAATTTCCACCACCCTAGTATCTACATAACTATGGCTAGCCCCGGAATCAATTAAAATAATAAATGGTTGGTTGTTGATCATACCATCCACTTCAATCATGTGCGATTGAAATTCTACTTGCTTGTTGTCTAGGGCTGCATAGACCCTTGATATCCTGCTGCCCATATCCTCCACTATTTCAACTTGCTGAACATTGTGGACAATTCTTGCTTTATCTTTTCTATGGGGGCATTCCCTATACCTATGGTTCCGTTTACAACCCCAAAACTCCATAGGTGGCAGTCTGGGCATTTGCTCACCCACTTCAGCCTTTCCAGGATCTTTGAAAGATGGCTGTCCCTGAGGACTGTTTATGAAAAAGGGAGGCTTGTTTCCCTTCTGCCTTTGCTCTTTCTTGAACTTCTTCTGATCATCCCAAGCCTTCCAAAAAGCAGGCCTTTCTCTTTGTTGTTCATATAATCATTTTTCCCTTCTTATTGTTTCTTCTATAGTCTTAGGATCATCATACTGAATCTTGTCACCAATAGAAGGTGGCAGTCCACTCAGATATCTCTGAATATTGATAGTGTCATCTTTGATGAACGAAACATACTTTAGTAGTTCCAAAAACCTTCGTTTGTATTCATCGATGATCATGCTGCCCAACTTGAGTTCGAAGAACTCCTTCATCTTTCTGTCATAGTACCTTTTAGTCAAGTATTTCTTCTCGAAATACCTCTTGAACTCCTTGGATATATTTCTCTATGATGTGCTTCACTTGCACAAACTGATCCCACCACATGGATTCTTTTCCCTTTAGTTGATACATCACAATTCTTCCTTCTGCATGAGGGGAATTATTTTGCAGCTGGAAATATTTCCTCATGCCTAGAAACCATGTTTCGGAATCTTCCTCCTTCTTATGTTCTCCATCGAACGTTGGAGGCTTGATCTTGTTCATCTCTCCTTTCAATTCATCCACTCTGGATCTTCGGTGTTTTCTGGTAGAGGATGGGCTTGAACTACTGTGCGCTTCCCTGCTGGAATGCTTTGGGGAGAAACGATGATGTCTGCTACCACTCCTCGATCTTGTTCTTCTCTTAGGGGTCGTGTGACTCTCTGTCTTGATTGAGCCACTCCTCTTCTCCAACTTGCTTTCTATTCTTTCCAGGTTCTTCAACATTTTTAAGTTGAATTCTCCCTGCTGATCCCTGACCCACATGAGCTTTCGACTATCAAATCGATGATCTTGGGCATCTTTCTGCAATCTTTCAATGAGTTTCGTCATATTTCCTTCCTTATCCATCTATTTGTTGGACAACTAAGAGGGGGGGTGAATCAGTTGTCACCGAGCTTAAACAATTATGCTTCTTTTAAAATATTTATAAGGCACTCAATGATGATCACAATAATGCAGGGAAATAAACAATGGCACATTCAACATCAGTCACATATATGAGAAACACAGAGACAGATATTTCCCAAGGAAACC